>MU378284.1:0-68824 GCA_022495175.1 Hypoxylon argillaceum | reverse complement strand
ATTTTATATTAATTTTTATTAAATTAATTAATTTTTAAAAAATTAAATTATATAAATATTTAATTTAAAAAATATTTTATTTAATTATTATAAAACTAAAATATATTTTAAATTTAATATTATTAAAACTTTTAATTATTTATTAATTTTTATTAATTTTTAACTTTTAATAATATTTTATATTTAATTTAATATATTTTAATAAATCGTTTTATTTTTTAGTTTTAAAATTAGCTTTATTTAATAATAAAACTTTATTAATATATAATTGTATAACTTTTTAAATAAATTTACTAATATTTATATTAACAATATATTTATATATTTTAATAAAACTTAAAAACATTAAAAGTAATATTAAAAAATAATTTATTGTTTTTATAAAATTAACTTTTAAAAAAATATATAAAAGTTTTGTTTTAAAATAATTATTATAAATTATTTAAAAATAATTTTAAAAGCTAATAAAAGTATTTAAATTAACTTAAAAAAAACCAAAGCTATTTTTAACTAAAAGTTTAAAAATTTAAAAATTACAACTTTAGTTAAATTTTTTTTTAAATTATATAATTTTATAAAAATATTTATTTATTATATAAACAATATTTTTAAACTTTTTATATAACTATTAAAAAAAATAACAAATAAAAACTTAGTTTAAAATAGCAAAAAATTTTTAAAATAATAAAAAAGCTTGTTATTTTTATATTTATATTTGTTTTTTTTTAAACTAAATATATTTATATAAATTAAAACTAATATTTTTTAAAATGCTACAAATAAAACTATTTAATAAAAATAATAAAACAAAAAATAAAAATTTATAAAATATTTTTTTAAAACTATAATATTTTTTAAAAAAGCTTATTTTATTTAAAACTACAAAATATTAACAATAATATAAATATTAAAACATTATTACTTTAAACTATTAAAAATTAAGTTTTAAATAATTATTAATTATTAAATATTAATTTATTAGTTTATAAAAAAAACGTTTTTTATAAAATAAATTAAATAAGCAAACTTTTTAAACAATTTTAATATTATGTTTTAATATTACTGCAGCAAAAATAATATTGTTATTAATATATTTTTAAAAAAAACTGCTAACTTATTTACAGTTAAAATTAAAAAATTAAAAAAACAAACGTTTGTTTTAATTAAACTTAAATTAATTAAAAAACTTATAATTATTTTTTAAACTAATAAAAAAAAAACTTTTAAACTATAAAAAATAAACTTAATAAATTTAATTTTAATAAAAAATATAATATAAAATATAAACAAATATAACAGTAAAATTATAGTTTTAAAAATAATATTAAATAAAAAAATCTTTTTTTAAACTGTTTTATTATAAAAAGTATATAAATTAATATTAATAATATATTAAAACTAAAATAAATTAATTTAAATATTTTAATAAAATTATTACTAGTTATTTTTTTAAAAAAAACTTTAAATGTTATATTAACAATTATTATAAATATAAATATAACAAAAGTACTAAAAATAAAACATTAAAATTATTATATTTTATATTTGTTTTATAAAATATATAAAAGTATATAATAATAAATAAAAAAAATATATTATTAAATAAATATAAATATAATTATATATAAATTTTTATTAATAAATTTAACAAAATTATAGCTATATTATTTAGTTGTAAAATTAATAACATTAAAAAGTTAATATTAAAATATTATTAAATTTTATATTAAATATTTAATATATTAAAAATTTAATTTTTTAATAATATAAACTTTTTTATTTTAAAATTTATAAAAATTTTAAACTTATTAATAAAAACAAAATATTAATAAAGCAGTATTAATTATTTACAAACTTAAAATATAATAAAAAAAATTAACTATAATTTAAACTAAAAATTATATTTTTATATTAACAAATATTAAAATAACTAAAGTATATATTTATTAATATTAAATTTTATATATAACTTTTTATAATATTTAACAATTAATATAGTATTATTAAAAGTAGCGTTTAAAATAAAACTAAAAAATTATTTAATATTTATATTGCAAAAAAAAATTCTAACAAAAAAGTAAATTTAACAAATTTTTAAACTTGTTATTTAAACATATAATATATAATATTTAATATATTAAATAATTAAAGCTGTATAAAAAAAGCAAAAAACTTAAATTAATAAAAAGCAAAAATTTATTGATTTTTTTAAACATAACAAAGTATTTTTATACAAAAAAAGATTTTTTATATATATTTTAACAATTTATTTTAACTTATAATATTTTAGCTTATTTAAAATTTTAAAATAAAAAAAATATAATTATATTTTAAATATATTAAACTTATATTAAAAAAAAATTTGTTTTATATAAACTGTTTAAAAAAAACAAACAATAACTTTTTATTTTAACAGTTATAAATATTATTATTAATTAAAAAAATTAATAATAAACTAAAGTTTAAAATTAATTAAATATTACAGTTTTAAATATTTAAAAAAGCTAAATAATTATAATATTAAATTTTATAAAAAAAATATAACTTTAATAATATTTAATATTTAATAATAAATTTTAAAAATGTATTAATTATATTAAATCAATATTATTTAAAAAAAACTTATTAAATTAAAATTACTTATAAAACTATAATATTAAATATAAACTATAATTATAAATAAATTTGTAAAAAATTATAAAAACAATAATAAAACATTAAACTTAAATATAAAAACTAAATTTAAATACTATATATAATAATTTTAATTTAATTTATATTAAACTTTTAGTTTTTAAAAAAAATAATATAACAATTATTTATTTTAAATTTATTTTAAAAACTAGTTTTTAAACTTTTATTTTAATAATATTTTAAAAAAGCTTTTAATATTATTTATTATTTTAAAAACTTTTATTTTATAATAGCTCAACTTAGCAATTTTTACTAAGTTTTAAAAACTACTATTTTTAACTTAACTTATTTTAAAATATTTTATTTAATAATATTTTAACTAAACTTTATATTAATTAAATTGTATAATATTTTGCTAACTTATTAGTTTTATATATTTTATATACTTATATATTTTGTATATTATATATTTATAATTTAGCTTTTTTTTTTTTTTTTTTTTTTTTTAAAATCTTTAGTTAATAAAATCAATTACTAAACTTTTACGCTTTTTGCAATTGTGACACTAAATATTTAACTGCAAAATATTTAACTGTTAATATTTAACTGTTAAGTAATATTAAATATTTAACTATATTTAATTATATTTAATTACATTTAACTATAAAAATTATTAATTATAAAAATTATTAATTATAAAAATTTATTTTACTATTTATATTATTGTTTTTAATATTAAAAAAATTAATATAATTGTTATATAGTTTAAAACTTTAATAACAAGTTTTATATTTGTTATAAACTATTATAAACTATTATAAACTATAATATTTATATATATATATTTAATTTAAACATATATTATAACTTAAATATTTATTATAACATAAATATAAATTATAATGTAAATATAGTTTTTGTTTAAACATAGTTTTTATTTCGACATATAATTAAATTAAAAAAATATATTTAAATAATTAGCAATTTATATATAAAAACTTTGTAGCAATAATATTTAGCTGTAAATAACTATCAACATTTGTTATACTTGCTGCAAGCTTTACTTTTTTAGATAACTTTGCTGCAAGTTTTACGAAAACCCCCCCGGGGCGCTAAGGTACCTGTGCCTGATTTTATCGATTGTGTAACCAAGACCGTCAAGAGATGTACTTAGTGCAGGTAGTCTAGGTACCTCTGCGCCAACAATACCACATATTTACAAGTAAGGCTGTCTTCATTACCTATGTACCTACCTAGGTACCGTCACTACAACTTACAAGTACCTAACCCACCCTACCTCTCTAAGTAGGTAAGGTCGAACCTCTTTCACCTCTCCAATCCTAAATGCGTTGTCTACCTGCCAATTGGTATATAGCTACGAATTGCTTCCCATTTATTCTAACCGATGACATTCATTCTTTGCCGCCACCTTTGTTCCACTTGAAACTCTCCCAAGAACATCATCACTTACCATAGTGTAGTGTTATACATTTTCCTCCCTTAGGGTTTAGTGCGCCCAAGCACGATCAATCATCCGTCATGTCCACCAAACCCCCGTCGCGGGTTGTTTTTGTCGGAAACATTCCCTATGGTACTTGTTGATAACCTGTCCTTGTGCGCATGCACATGTAGCTAATACGCGCTTCTAGGCCTTTCCGAAGAACAAATCAGCGACATCTTTACCACGGCCGGAAAGGTCCTTAACTTCCGACTTGTTTATGATCGCGAGACGGGACGTCCGAAGGGATTTGGCTTTGCTGAATATCCAGATGCTGGTATGTTGTTAACAAGCTTGGGTCCATCGCACATTAACACAACCCAACCTCTACTGACCACATTGTCTGGTCAGATTCTGCAGCTTCCGCAGTTCGAAATTTGAACGACTACGAGATCATGGGTCGCAAACTCCGCGTCGACTATAGTACAGAGGGCCGTGTTGATGGGGACGATAATAATAGTGCACCCACCAATTACGGTCAGACCAGCAATGGAGTTTCGCATCCCACGGCTCAAGCTCAGCCTGCAGGATCTCTACCGCCTCTGCCACCAGGAAAAGAGCTTCCGCCTGGTATGACTGCCACTGATGCCATCTCACGAACCCTCAATACCCTTCCGCCCTCCCAGCTCCTCGACATCCTATCCCAGATGAAATCCCTAGCAACTACGGACCCAGCTCGAGCCACTGAGCTTCTCACACAGGCACCGCAGCTTTCTTACGCCATCTTCCAGGCTTTACTGCTAATGGGTCTGGTCTCGCCTGAAGCAATCCAATCAGTTTTGGATACAAGCGCTGCTCCTCCCCCTCTTGCTCAGCCGACGCCCGTTTATCTTCCAGCTATGTCCAGCTACGCAGCACCGGCAACATCCACACCCCCTGTTGCTGCAGCAGCCTATGCGCCCCCCGCTGCATCAGCTACTCAGGCGAGCTATGCGCCCCCGGCAGCTAACCCCCCGACGGCTCAACAAGATCCAGACGCGCTCATGCAAGCAGTCATGAACTTGCCACAAGAGACTATTGACCAGCTACCCGAAGCCGAGCGGCAGCAAATTCTAGCCCTTCGGGCTAGTTTTATGGCACAACGGCGCTGATATGATAAGCTTTCTCTTTTTTTTATAAAAAAAAAGATGCAATCATACTATCCTGGAACATTTTGACAACTTGAAAACATGTGCTTGGACCTAGGTTTGACACTTCACAGTATACCTTTGCGACTATAGGCTTTTGCCGACGACACATCGGTCGGTCTGTGCATGTGCCTTCTCCATGTTTCTAGGGTTTACGGTCCACTCAACCGCTTGGGTTATGGCGATAATGGCCTGTGTGCAATGTACAGTTCGGACTCGGCCGGCGATATGAGGACTAGGCTAGCCTGGGTATAGGTATAGAAAACCATCAGAACGATCGACCCAGAAATAGGGAAGGTTGAAATCCCATAAGAATAATGGTCCTAGAGGACTATATATCGAACACGATTGTCTTGATGGAGACGAGGTTAGGATCGCCACGTTTGGAGGGTCTAGAAGCCTTCCGCAAGAACGATAACTCATACTCATACTCCTAAGTGAGCATGGTCAATCATGATCATAACGCAATAGGCTCACGTTTGTTTGTAAATAAACTGTATGAAAACTAGTAAAAGAGATAATACCCAAAACACAATCCATTTTGAAATTCGTGATAGTGCCAGCCTGTCTCGTATCTCTCACTCCGTGTTCCAGTAGTAAGCTATCTATAGATATAGATAGATTATACAGCGCTGCCCACAGGTAAAGTAATTTGGTCTTGGCAAGTAATTTATTTTAACAAAGATAAGCCAAAAAAGAATTTTAAATTTGTTAAATAGGTTAAATAAATGCTACTTTTTAATAAAAATTGCTTTAATTAATTGCAACCAGTTTGGTTGATATTTTATTTGCTATTATGCGTAGAAAATTACTTGAATTACTTTACCTGTGGGCAGCGCTGGATAGATAGTCCGAGCGCATCGTTAGTAATAGACGTAGGGACATCGTGAAGCTGATTAATATATGCCCAGGAATACCTCCATCACTTTGCGGACGCTCAATATCGCGAAGGAGTATCATAAACAAGGACTACCATCACTGTTGGTGTCAGCCTGCTTCAACGCCTAAGTGACAATAAGTCAAGTTTTTGGTGCGCTACTTTGGCGACCCACGAGGCAAAAGAGGAAAGTACAAGAATACGAGAATATGTCATATATCACATTTGTGCAATCACATATATACAACTCAGATGGGGTGTAACGCAGAATCGTCGTCCTCTAAAAGGAGAGAAACAGATTGACTAGCTGTGGAACGATTCTTCAGTGGAAAGTTTCAAAGTCTACAGTCATTGTCTAGCTTTTAATTTAAGCCGATAGCCTCCTTATTTATAAGTGGTACAGTGGAAAATTGTAGCAATCAACATTGTAGCATACCCAACTTCTAAAAATTGGCAGTCGGGATTCAAGTAAATTAATTCCATATTTGGTGGTGTACGCGTACACAAACAAAAGTTAGAATAATATATTCAAAGGCTATCCTAGCATTGTCGCTCCTCGCGATATTCTGCCTGGTTAAAATTCACGAAAGCAGAGTTACAGAGCTGGGTAGTATCGCACTCAACTGGGAATGCATCATTAGGACCCCAGCCTATAATTAGGAAGGGCTGTCCATCCCGGACTGTTATCCATGCAATCTTTTCTAAGGTTTTATTTACAGCTATTGCCTTGCAGAATCCCTGAGAACCGTGAATGCAGCTGACTTTCCGGCCCGGCTGTTTGCCGAAGGATTGTTCTGTGCCCTATCTCCGATTGACTAAGTAAGTACACCTAAAACAAAAACGAATGGGATGTTAAATGGAAGCCAGATAAACACATAAACTACATGCAGGCACCATCCCAAATCTCTAGAAGAATACTGTGTACACAGGAGCCTACAACAATATAATCTGCAAGTGGCACGTCGACGTCTAGTTTCGTCGTAGGTGCCGTGTAATCATGCTATGGGGTTGGCCTAATATGCACTAATCTCTACGCCCTCTGCTTCGCTCATGCGCCTTGAGGCAAACAGCTCTGGCGAGATCATGAAGCTAGGCTAGGTGATCCCCTACTGGAAGGAAACTTTCACTCATAGTCTAGAGCTGCTTTATCGATTGAAAAAATTGGTAAAAGTTAGAGAATTATAACGCGCTAAAGCACGCGCCTTTTTAGCGGAAGATAAATCACTTGTGTAAAGCTAAATACCTCAACTTAGCGAAGCCAACGGCCACAATACACAACTATCTAGTACTTCGTCTCTGGACAACCTGGAAATATTCAGTCTTAGCATTGGTGACGGCGTAGGGATAAGGAATGTAGTACATTAGTAATTGTGAAGGTTTCTAGTGGGTTTACCGTGGATAATAGGTTTGAATTATCTAGTATGGTTTGTGTGGATAGAAATGGATTAGCAGGTAGCTCTTACTTAGATATTCGACAGTCAAAGTCCGGCACGGAGCCATGAGAGCTTTGGAGAGGTGGGAATGGCGGTTTATGTAAACAGGCGAAATGCGATCGAGCGGAGCCGGAAACGGCGCAAGTGGTGCTACCATGGGACCGGCAACCCTGGCGCCTGGCCCTGATGATAAGCACCGGGAGCTGGGTTATTGTGCTTGGCGGCATGGCGAGAACGCACCTAGGTACACCTAGGAGAGACAATGACGAATTATCTATCATAAGCTTAGGGCTAGTTACTGTAGCATGAGTATAGGGTTCTTTGTCAATCTCTTCAACTCATACTAAAAAAAAATAAAAGTGAAATATTAAAACTCCTGTCACAGTCATGCAGTTGAGATATTTGATGCTGTCTGCCGATTTATTCAGGGAAGATGTATAAACAGTATCTTGATAGCTCATGCTGCCACGACGTCACACGCCTGGATTGGGTAGATAACAGGCTCCATTTATGCATGCAAGCATGTGTATGTAAGCGGTTATGGCGGGGGATCCCTGTGATCGGGTACCTCACTAAGTAACCTTTAGCACGCTCTTAGTTCTTACTTATTCCCGTTACTCAAAACTTTGAGCGACTGCAACTACCTAGGTATCTACAGTAAAGTTTAACCCAATCAACCATTCTTCACCTTTTTCTTCCGTTCTTATAAATAATCACACCTGTCATGCACATCTACCGTCCACCTCCCACACTACATGCAGTATAAGGAAGAGGCTGCAATCTTATACCTCGGTACGGCAGACTGAGCTGTGCACTCATAAGTCATTGTCAGCAGACCGTCACCTCCATCATTACCGCCCCATTCAGCTCCAGCAACGGACACAGTGACAGCAACGGCAATAGCCGTAGCACGCAACCTAGCCCACATCGGAGCGGAACCATGATTCTATCGAACCACGTGGTTTCGCCTTGATACCGCTGCGACGAGCTCGTTCAAACACCGGCGATCCAGTCATCTCAGGGTAGCTAGCTAGACTAAACAGCCAGCTACTATGGCCACCAATCCCTTCTCCGTCCTCGGTACCTCCATACGCGGCTCGCCTTCCGGGCCCTCGGTGTCATCGAATCCCCAAGGGTCCGGCACTCAGACTCCCAAAAAGAAACACCGAGCAGGTCGCAAACATAAACGCCCCAGGCGGAAGTCCTTCGCTCTCCCTCCCGATGATTTTGTTGGTGACTCGGCTTCGACCAACGAGCTGAATCGAGGTGGGTTTTATGCCCACGGCGGAAATCCCAGCGATACGAGCCTAGATAGCGAGCTTCTTCTAGATCATAGGTACAAAGAACTACTTCATGTCGAGTCGAGAGATTTTATGTTCCAATACTAACAGGACTTAGGGACGCCCAGTACCCCCGGCCGAGACGACCTTCTGCACTTGCGACATCGTATTCGGTGCCCCAACCTAATGCTGCCCGCATCCGTACCATGTCCTCTATACAAGCCGAGAGAGATGGCGACGAGACGGAGAACACACCCTTGCTCTCAAGGCCAATAAGGCTAGGCCCCGAGTCGCCCCAGAGCTATGGTTTTAATGAGGGATATCATAGGCGGGAGCAATCTCATAGCCGCCCTGATTCTCGTGGATCAAGTAACAGGCCGCGCACAGTCCTTCTGACGCCTGGTGAAGGGCGCAATGTGAACTACCCGCCTTCGATGCCTGGCACGCCTCGTTTGGGGCTTAGGGACCGGTCTGATATCAACTTTGGGGACGTCATGATGAGGGATAGCCTTTCTCTGGACAGTTTGCCCTCCAACGGCGTGGCGGATGGGGACATAGACCCGCTGCAGCAGTCATCGTTTGAGAGAAGGCAGACTATAGCTCTTCAGGCAGCCGAAGACGTGTGCTTCCCGCAGGAGGGGATGTCCGAAGTCGCCGATGATGAGGTGCAGCAGGTACGAGATAAGGCGAGCATGCGATCACGACGGCGGCGTCAGAATAAGTGGCCCGACCTATCTATCTTGGAAGAGTGGTCTCGCTTTGAGCGGGAGGACAAAAGTGAGGTCAGGCGTATGAAGAAGATTACAGAACCCCAGCTGGTCAATGGGCGATTGCGCCCTGTTCACCACAAAGGGTGGTTCCAAATCGAGGAGGATGCTCCTTACCGGTTTACATATTTCAACGAGGAGCTTCAAAGCACTATACACAGCCAGACGATTTCAGAGCTTGTTCAGCCGGACGCTAACTTTAGGGAACTTTTTATCCCGGATCCTCCAATTCTGTCTGATTCATCATCTGACGAGGAGGATGAGCTTATAGGAGAAGTTGCGAGCACAGGCAGAGGCAGTGAACAGCCCAGCAAAAATCCAACGAGGCAACCCTCGTTGGCAACGACTATCCTTCCCGATCCCCAGTTAGAAATAAGTCTTTCCCCTAGGGAGAAAGCAACCGATTGCATACCCCCTCCAAGAAATGTTTCTGATGAGTCGACACCTAATCGGACAAAATCGCCTTTTCCTGGCATGAAATCTCCTTCCCCTGACAGTGGTAAAGCACCACGATACGGAGAACGGCCTGTCTGGTGGCTTGATGTTTTGAGTCCAACAGACGGGGAAATGAAAACTCTTGCCAAGGCCTTTGGTATACATCCTCTCACATCTGAGGATATCATGCTCCAGGAGCAGCGCGAGAAGGTTGAACTCTTTCGACATTACTATTTTGTGAACTACCGCTCTTTTGACCAGGATGCCAACTCGGAGAATCACCTCGAACCTGTCAACATGTATGTTGTGGTATTCCGTGAAGGTGTTTTGTCTTTCCACTTTAGCCAAACCCCTCATCCAGCCAATGTGCGTCGCAGGATACGGCAGCTCAAGGACTTCATGATGCTCAGCTCCGATTGGATTAGCTATGCGATTATTGATGACATCACAGATGTCTATCTCCCTCTCATCCAGAATATCGAAGATGAGGTGGATGATATCGACGATAAGATCCTAGAACTCCATTCCTCTACCCACCTAGGTTCGTCATCAGTTAAACAGAGGAAAAATAGCGCTCAAGAGAAGACTACAGTACTGGAGGGGAACGTGGACGCGGGTGGAGATATGCTGCGCCGTGTTGGTGACTGCAGAAAGAGAGTAATGACTCTATATCGTCTCCTCGGGAACAAAGCCGATGTTATCAAGGGATTTGCTAAACGATGTAACGAGCACTGGGAAGTGGCCCCGCGCTCAGATATCGGATTGTATCTGGGCGACATACAGGATCATATCGTGACCATGACGGCCAATCTGAGTCACTATGAAAAGTATGCTTCCTTACACTAGAGATAATATGTGGTCACGATGAACAAAGCTAACATGTACTATAGGATCCTTGCGCGCTGCCACGCAAACTACATTGCTCAGATTAATATCCGCATGAACGAGCGAGCGGAGCAGACAGCCGACGTCCTAGGTAAACTGACGGTCCTCGGTACCATCGTCCTCCCCATGAACATCATCACCGGCCTCTGGGGCATGAACGTCTGGGTTCCCGGGCAGGACTACGAGGGGGACCTATCATGGTTCTTCGCCATCACGGCTGGATTGATACTCTTTGGACTAACCTGCTTTTGGATCGCGAAGAGGGTGTATAACATCGTTTAGACAGCGCTTCTAAGCTGGGCAGAAGCGAATACGCGTAGCTTTTTTTCTCTGTCCTTTGATCACAAGGGCTTGCTCATCCCCCATATAATGGTACATATACACAGATGCATACACATGCTTGCGCTACATAGGTCTATGGGTTCGGCTGTCTATATAAGTGGCGAGTCATAGAACAAACGGCGTTTGGTTGGGTGACGGGAGGTCTTCGTAGCACAAGGCGAGAACTGGTGCATAGGGCATGGATCACTCAATACCTAGTATATACCTATTGTACATCATCTGTTGACTTAGACTAAATATGATAAAGCAGCGTGTTCTGAAGTTAAATTGGGATGACCTGAATAAGATGATCAGCTAAGACTGTGTTATTGCCTCAACTAACTCGACAGACCTATCCCTTCGTTTGCAAGGCGAATTTGAAGTGCACTAACATTTATTTTCGTTCTTAGTTCCGCGCGCGGCTTCGTCTCTGGTCTTTGAAAAGAATGAATTTCGGCATTTCAAGTAGGGTGACAGGTCATCTTGAATATTTAATTACATGAAGCCGATGCCAGAAAGATCTACTCGTAGGCTCTTTCACGTATTGCATGATTATTGTATCACGTACTTGTCTTCAAAGATTCTATAACTCGAGATAGATTATAGGCCGAATGAATCTTCGCTTAATCGACGACTCTAAACCCAACAACATAGTGTTTTTTATGTGATGTAATGAATACTACTATTTTCCAAGCAACGATAGAGGTCTAATTGCATTAAAAAAGGGTCATCACTGGCGCATCGCTGAGAGGTATATTTTTAAACTATTATCTTATATTTTCTTTTACCATTTTCTTCTCCCAGGTCTGCTGCCATGTTTTCCCAAGAGGACTCGAGGCTCCCGTGCCGCTAATACGGCGCGTTATGAATACTATATACTATATAACGCCCGGGAATATATATAGGACCTCGATGCTACCTGGGCCACAAGTCTAATTTTTCTCTTTCTACTAACAAAGCGGTTTTCCCCGTTCTCTTATTTGTTACTTCTCACGTTCGGAATCTAGAGCAGAATCCACCGCCTTGTCCACCTCGGGGCCGCGATAGGGCGCATTCTTGAAAACCCTCTCATTCACGTCGAGGTAGTTTCCCTCCTTGTCTTGGAAACGAAATTCGTCTGCCGTGAATGTTCGGAACAGAAAATTACAGCGAAGGTGAGCCCACAGGTGGAACCACTCGCTTTCCGTAAATTGCTCGAGCCCAGAGGCGCCGATCATGTCGGTGACGTCTTTGTCGCCGGGAGGCATTAGCTCTGCGTCCCAATAGTCGATTTCGAGCACTACACCATCCTTGCCAGGAGCGGTCTTGGGAACGCGGAACCAAGGCTGCCCGTGCTCACGCGCAACGCGCATGCCCGCGCCGAAACCTGCGCGCATCGCGGGTATCACCCCGACCGTGGTGTAGCTGGGGCCCGCAACGGTAAGATGGCCCTGGAATGCCGACATAAGCTCGTAGTGTGCGCTCTTCATGCGGTCAAGGTGGCCCACAAAGTGCTGCGGCAGACAGTCGCGGCACAAGCGCGCACGTGCGACCACCTTTTCTGTATGACTGATGCCGAGCTGGCGCTGCACCACCTCCTTCGCCATAGCAATCCCCAGCTCTTCTGATGGGAAATGCTCCCAACCATCCCAATGATGTCCACCAAGCATGACAGTGAGCTTTGTACCGGGCATCTCGCTTTCATCGGTCCGTAGGCACGAATCAAAAAGTACGCCGAGGACACCTTCATGGTTATCTGGGGTGGATGATGGTACGAGGTACCCGAAACCGCCTCCAGCCAAGAGGTCGGGATCGGGGTACCAGAGGTTTACAACCATGATGGTTACGGCGTGCGTCTCCGCTAGAGAGGGTAATGAATTCGGCGGCTCGGTAATCTCAGCGAGTTGCTTAGAGAACAGTGTACATATGACATGGTCATATTTTGCAGGCCTTTTTGTCTCTGGCGTCGTGACCTGTAGACATCAGTCAGTCGAGGTGGTTCTAAACCAGCGACATCGGTACCTGGGCGAAAGGCTTACCAAAACCTTGTCACTGTCGTACTTCAAGGAGGTGATAGGTTCGCTATATTTGAAAGTCACATTCGGTTTGGTCTTGAGATCTTGTGCTAGGCCATCCACCAACGATACGAGCCCATCTTCAAAGGCCAACAACTTCCAGTCCACGGCACTCTCTGCTAACTCAATGATCTTGAGTCTATTTGGGCCACTCAACATGTCAGCCAAAAGATACATTTCTTTTTTATTCACCCAAGTGCGGCCGGTGGCCGGGGGTATGGGTTTTTTAAAGCGGTACCATAAGGTATCTAACAATGTGTGCTTGGCACTCAGTTTGTTGATGTCGCCTCCATATATGCCGTGCATCATGCCAGACACTATGTTCTTTACTATCCTGTCATCCTTCGTGATCCGCGTGAGGAATTGCGCTACCGACTCATCCTCAGGAACTGAGTAGAAGAGACGTGAAAGGCCTTCGGGGGATGGATCCAGGGTCTTATTGTAGCTAACCCAGTAATTATACATAGCCCGGAGACTACCAGCCCATATGGGCTCCGTCAGGAAGCTTTGGACCATGGCAGCTATCTTGCCTATGCTCAGATCCGATGAAGACGGCATTTTTACAAGATGATCTGGGTAGTAAATGTAGCGGGTGTCTGACACGGCTTGCGGATGTCGGACCTTGTCAGCCATCTTTAGGCTAGCAAGCTAGAGGCAGCGCATAATCGTGGTTAGCTATGCTGTTGTTTCCCTCGTTGTTTGTAGTAAGGAGAGTAAGTGGGAGAGCAAGCAGGCAAGCTTGCTTTACTCACCACATCAAACAGCACGAGGTCATCGTATTTAGTAGATTCGCGGCTTGACCGAAGCATCCGCGGACCAGCCTGGAACAAGACATGACCCTTGCGCCCCTCGTCGTCTTCTACCTCGACGCGATCTGCCTTGATCCAGCCCCCCGGCCTGTCGGTGGCCTCGTATATGGTAATGCGAGCATTCTTTGCATGCCGCGCCAGATAATGCGCAGCTGTCAAGCCCGTTATTCCGGCTCCGAGGACGGCAATTTCGCGGGGTTGTGTGCGGTCAATGCGGTCGGTGCGGTCGGTCGCATATGATTGTTTTCTAGTATTAGGAGCGAAGCTGCAGCTCCCACACCTTGTCTCATGCCCAATTGATGACCTGAGACATATCCTTGAGTGGGATAAGGTGCTCAGATGTCGTGCCGGCGAGTTAAACTCGGAGGGGAGAGCAGGACGGCGGCGTGCTGTCAACCGGAGGGTTGAATGCTGCGCATTGCGATACACAGACCTTAAATTTTTTATAAGGAAATCTTCTGGGCGTTGGGAGAACATTGCACGTATGCAACGGGGAACCTCTAGACTCGCATATCGCGAATGTAAAGGTGAAAGAACTCGGAAGCTTCTCAGAAGCTTGGGTCCCTAAGGTACAGGCTAATAGGTACATACCTAGCAGGTGGCGTGGTGGTGAAAGTAATAATGAATTCAGGTGGAGCTAGATGTCTCCCTCCCTATGCGTACTTACATATGTACCAAGCTAGGTACCAGCTATGCTGTAAATGGGGTGTTAGGGCGTCGCCTACAAAACACTAGAAAGGTGCTTACAGATAGTTGCACAGTACTGCGTAGTAGTAAGGCTTTGCGACCAGTAGCCGAGTCTGTATTAATTCCCAGTAGGTAGCTCTGCTCAACAACCAAAATCAACACTTCCGTCATATATCATCACTCATGTCAGTCGCTGTTTCGCCAATTATTAGACTGAGGCTCGGGTAGATTTGTTTGACACATCACAAGAAATCGCATGGGTATATTGTATGCTGAGGTCCCGAAAATTTTCCTTGTGACCATCTAACTCCTCACTTATCATGTACAATTACCCACCCAAACTCCGGAAATCCCATCTCTCCACCTGTGCTGAGTGACCCCTAGGCCTAGTCATAATATACAATGCAATGCAGCCCGTCTTTGGATACCGTAAACCTCCACGCTGCGGTCATACCAGCTAGGCATACTGCCTCAAATTCCCTCCCCGCTAGAACCGCCTGATATGCGACCTCATTACACAACCCCTGGCGACAGCCCTCTTTGTTCACTGTATGCCTGCATCCATGGCTGCAGCATCTTGGACACCTTCGTCTTCCGCTCCGGATATAATAAATTCTTCCATCCCATTCTGATCAACGAACTGCCTCTCGCTCACGTGGTTCTGTGTTCCCTCTGCCGTCCACACTTTATCAGGGAATGTACCGCGCTGGCCCTCTTCATGCTTGAAAGGACAGTAGCGGTTCTTACACGGCTTGAATTTACACATTGTTTGTAAGTGCGTGAACTTGCAGCCTTCCACGTTGCAGTCACCGCCGTTGCGGCAAGGGGGCATGTCAGGGTGCTTGAAAGGACAATGGGGATTGGTGCAGTTAGGGTAGAATTTGCACTCCTGTTCGTTCTGGTGCGCACGCTTGATCGCTGGCGATGGATGACGACCCACGCACTTCCAGTTTTTGCAAGCTGCACCAAATGAGCATACGTCACTAACATCAACAGTCGTGTTGGGAGGCGCTGCAGGAGACTGGTGAGCAAACTTGCAATCCCTGTTTGTACAAGCCAAGTTGAATTTGCACAGCGTTACCTCAGGAGTAGGCGGCTCGGGTCTGGCTTGTGACATGTCAACATCGTCGCCCTCGGCGTTGCTATCCGTAGGCTTTGGCGAGCCAGTGTGCTGTGACCTGGGGCCGTTTACGTGATGGCCTCCTCTCCTACCACCTCTTGGGTTCTGAACTCGGTCGAAGAGAGATCTTCCTTGGCGGCCATTACTGCCTTGATTCTGTTGAGCAAGCTGTTGTTGTAGCTGGGCCATCATTTGATTCTGTTGCTGGAGTAGATGAAATATCTGTTCTTGCTGGCCTCCGCCTTGCATCATCCAGCTCATGTCGTTCATGCCATTTAGCCCCGGTGGAACTGGCATGCCTGGCATACCACCCGCCATTTGGTTTAAACCAGCAGTAATTCCGGCAGCGCGGTTGTTCATCATGCGGTTATTGCCGCGTCCGCCCCTAGGGCCGGTCGGGGGCCCTCGGTTATGCGCATTAATCCGCTCATTGCCATTTGCTCGGACGCGATGCAGTACACCGTCGTGGCTGCGATCCATCGCTTTCGCCATTTGCCCGAACAACCGCTTCTCACGGCCACCCCTCATGTTGCCATTTCTCATGGATTTAGGTCCGGTGGGTCTAGGTTTTGTTAGCCCGTGGTAGAGAGTGAAGATAGGAGGAACATACGCGTTTAGTTCTGGGCTTTCTGTCGATGTGCTCATCTCTGTATCCTGCTCCATTGGGACAGCATCTCCTTGGGATGCAAGCCCTGTCGCATTACTTGCTTGCACGGCGCCACCGTTAAGTTGTAATTGCAGGGTATTAATCTGATCAAAGAGCCAATGCGTAAAGTCCCGAGCGGTTGGGTCATCTGGCCCGAGGTTAAGGAGGTCGCCCGCCAGTTCCGATGCGATTTGATCTTGTGTTTTCCCGTTTACGAGCATAAGAATAACGTATTCGGATAGGGCTGCATCGTCATTTGAGTGTGCCCACCCAACTTCCATCAGTTTCGGCTGAATGACGCTGGTAAGGGCGTCCGCCAGTGGCGTGTTCAGGCTGATCTCGATCGACATCTTGCTTGGGGTTCGAGATCAAACAACACGGCGCTAGACTGTTGAGAGAGAGAACGATGGACGCAGATGCAGAGCCGAGACGAAGACGAAGACAAAGACGAAGACGCGCAAGAGTATTGGAGGGGTGTGCGGTCGCGCGTAGTGTCAAGGACTGGCGGTAGTCTTGGGGTGGCGACGTCGTACCGACGCGCGGATCACGATGTAAAATGAAGCGCTCTGGATAAATAACTTATGTCTGAATTGTCTGTTGGCTCTAAAAACGGATTATAGGGTCTGTGGAGACATAGGTTGTTGTTGAAGTTGTAGTGATGGAGTAGAAATGACAAGAGGTGGGCAAAGTTTAGGAGGTTAAAGAATCCTTGTGGCAGGTCTTGAATCTTGTAGCGCAGGTTGTAGGTAGACTAATCTCAGGTATTGTGCTGTTTAAGGCGACCGTAAGTACCGACCTTGGTAGGTCAAGCCACGCCACTACAGCCACATTTGTCAGCCTCGTGCTTATCAAAATCAGGCCCATCACAACAACACCTCGCTCACACGTTACAGGGGCTCGGCACACGCTATCTAGGGCGGTCCCTACACAGGTTGAGGCGCTACAGTACCCGCATAGTACTAAGGCGCTCTAACCGCATACTCTATACATCATGTAGGTATGATGTACTTACCCATGGTAAGTAGAGTGGATACCTATTTTCATTTCAGCCGCATTCGACTGCCCTCCATCTTCACTATATTTGTTGATGTTTATTTATTTATTTATTTTTTAAAAGAAAAAAAATTGATGAGGAAGATGAATAAGCCCCCGGTATTTTCAATAAACTTTCTTCTAATAATTATCACATTCGAAGTATAGTTAGATTTCTGTGCTTGGAACTGATAAGTATTTCGTTGCTACCCTGCGAGTTTTCAATAAAGACACCGAGGGAACAAATGTCGGAAATAACGCCATATATCTCTTTATATCCTTATGAAGCGGACACCCACATCCACCTTCATCATTTTAGACGGTTGTTGGCGGGGACGAGCCCCAGTATGTCAACTACACATATTCTCCCAGATCTTAGCAAGGTGATGAGGCGAATTTCCAAGGGCTGGGATTATACACATGCCTCAGCTATATACTAACTAAGAAACTCTAACGTCGTTCAGCATTCAGCATTCGCCCCAGTTTCCTCGTCCCAATCGCTGAAGAATTTTACCGAATTCCAAGATTCCAATACATTTCCGCGCCTTACGTTTGAAGACAAAAACACCAAATAATACATGATATATGCGTTACGTCCACTCCCAATACCATGTTCCTATACCCCGTGGCGCACATGCAGGGACATTATTTCCTTTTTATATCTAGTTCACTGCATTCAAAACTTCTTCAATTGTGAATAGCCGATCGTAACACCATCTCTGGGCTAGATGACGATGGCGATCTAGTCGCGTAGCTTGCGCACGGCCTCGGAGTGGTGGCCTAGTATACCTACTGTTAGTCGTCGCCTATATTCTAGCGGTTGCTGAAACACGACCGAAAATGGAACTCCGGGTTTCACTCATTGGCAGCATTGCGGCGGTGGTGTTGCAGCGAGCTAAGAGTGCCGGCTCCTAGCTGGACCAGCTTGACCTTGGACGCCCGCTATTTCTAGCTCAGCCGTAGCGCTTGGCCAATGTAAACATCGCATAGTGCTCTGGCTGCCTTTAAGCTACGATAGAACGACCTGCCATGGAACTTGGGCGCTGGGGAAATGTCCACTTATTAGTAACCATTTGCATCTTCCTGGATCCTTCTAGGAGCATCCAGGAGAGAGATTTTTTTACTATCCTGATAAATAGGAGAGTTAAGAATGCGGACTAGAGCAGTAGAGACCGTAGCGGGCCGGCACGCACTCCGAGGCTCTGGATCCGTTGTGCTTCGATTAAGGTTTCGGCAGATTCCTCATGGGGGTCTCTGTATGGCTGCTGCTATCTACCGTGATCAACCTATGCATCATGTATAGGAGGTAAGTGTTGTCTCACGTGAGCAAGTGCACGTCTTTGCCGAGTAAGACACTTATCGTTACGCCTAGATTGTGCTAAAGGACTAAATATGTAATCTCTATCAGCCTGAAGTGCCCAGCCTCGATATCAACATATTTGTCCGGCATTCAAAGCACCATGTTTGCTAATTGCCTCAAACATGTACTTCAAAATTCAAAAGACAGCTCTAGCAGATTTAGGTGTGATATATGAGTGCTTCGAATTAATAAAAATCTTAACTCTGGCTGAAAAGGGGCTTCAGTACAGGAATTTAAGGCCAAAAAGAAAAGAGCTTCACTAGTCACTCACGGAGTCACTGATGCGTTTCCTCCAAACATGAGGTCGGAGAAGCCTCTAGCTCTCGTGCTGGATCTAGCTGTCTCCCAGTAAGTCTTTCACTCTACAGTGAAATGTTTGCCCTTACCGTAGCTAGGGAACTACGATGCAAGGCTTGCCTTACTGTTCTGGGGGTCCGCCGTGAAGATGAAGTAGTAACCGAGAGGCCGAGAGGCCGTAACTGACTAGTTTCGGTAGACAAGGGTCCTATTATGTTCGCGAAGAAACTCTGAGTATGTTCTTGTAATGAATCATGACCCTGACCCGCGTCACTGTGATACATAGACCTGGCGATAGCCCTACTTATAAAATACAACTATCCCTTTAGACTATGAAAGAGAGAGAGAGAATATATATATCCCCTATTTCTTACTTGCTAAATAGAAACTGACTCACGGCATGAGATGCCCGGTCCCGAGCTCTCAGAGCTCGTTCGTCAATACTGAACCAGATACTCCAAAACGCGAAGACCGTTACTATAAATAGGAAGACGGACTAGGTTGAAGCATGTTCCAGTGCTTTCTGGGCTAAACCCATATTGAAGAAACCCGTCGCCCTATTTTTCAAATGATCCCAGGAGCTTAGGCTAATCGATCACGCCAGGTTTATATGATCTTTGTTATCCGGTTACTCACTTGACATGTCATCGTTGATGTACTGCTCAGCAAGCCTATACGGCATATACAGCGAACAGAGTGCCAGCTTAGGCTTCTTTCTAGCAGTAGCGCCATGACACATTCCAAATCCTTGGTAGTCAATATGAGCTTGTATATTTATATGCATACAGGTAGCTTGGCATATATACGAAACCATACTAGGATAGCAACTTGCTGACAGGATCCCTGCGAACTTTCATGTAAATAGTTTACGTCATTGTTCTTCTCCCTTAATTCGCCATTGGAAGTTAGATAAGCAGCTTTCTTAATTAGGAATTTTCAACCCAGAAACTTAGACGCACGGTGCCTAGTCCTTTCGCTGATACTACAGCTGAAAGGCAGATAGTAATAATAGTATTTCACACAAGTCCCCAAATCAAGTAACCCTAATCCCTAGTATTAATAAATATTGGATACTGATAATAATCATTACTGCGTGAATGCTATTAGTCCTAGGAAGTAACTGTTGTGGTTAAACTACCTACTTGGACAATTACCGGCGGAAAGTTTGTTGTTATCTATAAACATGCGAACAGAAGCTATATAGGGTTAGTCAACTTTAATGAGCGAGTGCACATATCTATACATCTCTACACTCATGGCCAGGTATTATCTATTGATGCACCTTAAATACCCATGTAGGGAGTAATATTAATACTAGTCTTTAGCTATATTATTCCATCAGCACTATTAGCGCCAGGTCACAAATAAGCATACCCAGCCTCAGCTGAAACGATATCCTCCCTACGAGAAGCAGCTACTCCCTTACCTAGAACTTACGTGAGCATCTTAAAAACATAAAATCCTGTATCTTCCAACGAGGACGTTCACTGTTCGCACAAGACAACTAACTTTGACAAAATATTATTTCTCAATAGTAGATAGTGCATATATTATGCCCCATCACCTACCCCTTTACAGGGCTAGCTAGCTAGATGCTATCCCTACCATCTAACTCCTCCCAACACAAACCGCCCATTAAATATACTGGCAGGCTGTCGCGTTCAGTCCCTGGGTGCAGAACGGCATGTGCACCGTGCCGGCCTTGATGCCTCTGGCGATCAGGCGCTCGCGGAACTCAGCGAGCCGAGGGGCTGCCTCGATCTGCGTGCGGCCCTCGGGCGAGGACCAGAGGACTTCGCCCGCAGCGCTGGACCGCGGCCACAGGATGTCGTCGATGGTGGCGTCGTCGATAGACTCGCTCCACCCCGCCAGCTCGCCGCCGAGCACGAGTTTGGCCTGCGCGGCGCTGAGGTTCGCGCGGGGGTCGTACGAGTAGACCAGGCGCCAGTTCTTGTAGGGCGAACACCAGTCGGGGAAGGGGTAGAAGGTCTCGACCTCGGCCCCGGCGAAGTTGAGCCACTGGCCGCGGCCGCAATCAAGGTACTGTATCCCGTCAGATTCCGCTCTATGCTATTCTATACTCGTTCATTACTGATCCGATTAAGACTTACCCAGTAGTTGTAGTTGCTAGAGATGACCTTGTGGCCCTGGGCGGTGAGGGCCGCAATCGCCTCGTCTCCGAGCCAGGACTGGATGACGACGTCCTTTCCGACTGTGACGTTGTAGGATGCCGGGATTTCTTCCCACACCATCGGGACGAGGCCTGCCTTTCGCACTCGTGCGTGGTGCTTGTCGATGAATTTCTGCAGAAGCGGCACGATGACGGCCGAGTCGTTGGTTCTGACAGTAGGATCGAGGTTGTACATGTTGAAGTTGACCTCGTCGCCGCCGGTATGGAAATATGGGGTGTACGGTGAAACTCGTGGCAAGATGTCACTCATTAGCTTGTCTAGGAATGGGTCAACTTTAGGCTCGTTGAGCCGAATCTGGCCACAAGGGGGCTCAGCGCAGTAGGCGGACCAAGGCTCAGAGTTCCAACCAGCAACGATGTCCGGGTGCGAGAGAGCCGCAATTCCGAAGTGACCGGGAGTATCAATCTCAATGATTGGCTGGACTCCGCGGTTGACTGCATACTGTTGGATCTGAGCCAAGTCGCTCGGGCTATAAGTTTTGCCTTGAGCATATGCACCTTTTTGGTGAAGTTCTGGCAAGGCCGGGATTTCCAACGGCCAGGACTGGGAGTCAGTCGCGTGGATGTGGATGCGGTTCATCTTGTTGTAAGCCAGTCCGTCAATGGTGCGCAAGATGGACTCCACGGGGAAGAAGCTTCGCGAGACATCAAATAAAACGCCACGATGGTCGTATTCGGGCTTGTCAGTGATACTAACAGGGGCGGACTTTGTGTAGAAGAATGCACCTTTTGAGTGCTGGAAGAACAACTGGGAGAAAGATTCCAGTGCTCGCAGAACACCCGTCGAAGACACTGCTGTAATAGCAGCTTTTCCATTTGTGCCCACCTTCAACGTATACGACTCATCGACCTCGCCGGCCAGAGGCTTGAACGTCTTATCAGTTCCACTCTGGGTGATATCAAGGTGGGTGATGTAAGTTTTGGGCTTCGAAAGGCTTGGCTCAGTTGTCTCAAGCTGCATGCGGTTGTACAGCATCCATGGCACAAAATTGTTGTGCACAATGCTCCCCATCGCCCGACCTACGCCACCCTTGACAATCTCACTACTGGAGAATTTAGAGCCACTCGGTTCATAACCGTAAGCCCAAGGAAGCTGGTTGACGAGACATCATGGTCAGTAGCTGATACTCACTAGAGACGACAGGGTTGTTGCTGCAAGAGTTTTACATACATTCTTTCCATTGTAAGTGACAGAGAGCGCAGAGCCGATCCATAACGTCGAGTCTCCGGTGCTTATGGAAGACGGAGCTGGCCATATGGCCAGCACAGGCGTCGAAGCAAGAAGCCAGAGCGAGAGAAGCATGCTAAACATGCTGCGACAATTTGGCAGCACCATGATGATAATATATAATATATCGCTACCCCAGCCGGGCTCTACGACATCAATATGAGCGACAGCAAGCTAAAGAACAGCCAACTTTCTGGTGTGGTGCAAAAGAGCCTACTCCGTAGATCACTACAATCTATCTGAAGTGTGTGTAAGTCGACTGGTTCTCCTTACAAGAGAATGTACTTGTCGATGTCGACCGGGGCACGAGTCTAGACCGAGACAACACTGGGCAGACGAGCAGAGGTGCAGACTGGCAATGTATGTGAATATGTACCTGTCTAAGGCTCGTCGCGTGGCCAATTTACCTAAGCGCGTAAGGATTGGCTCCGGGCAGACAACGGGATGGTGCCGACGTGGTCCCGATGAAGGGTGATTCCTGACCTCTGCAGTAGCACCGCAACGTTACTTATTAACAGGTGTAAGACGATCGATCTTCGGTGCGGATGTACTGTACTGTACAGTATGTACCTACTGCATGTAAGTCTAGTGCAGTGGCAGAGGCTAGACAAGGTTGGCTAGCGAGTGATAAGTCCCGGTATCTGCCCGGTAGTTGCTACAGAGTTCTGATGCAGCTCTTGGGTCAAATCAGGCAGTTGACAAATTGTGGCGTTGGGTCTCGCACAACTGGGTCTCGTCTTGTCTTGTCGTGTGAGTGAGCTCTGATCAGAAGAACTACGCAGTACACAGAGGGAGTTGGTTCTGCGGGTTCGCTAATGTGGGATCCCTGCCTACTCGGGTTGATTGGGCGATGATGTATAGTTGGTTGTTGATGAATGAATGGATCAATTACCTCGTTCGTCCTTGCTGATCTAGGCTGTCTCGGTCTCACGATATGTGATCCCTTACAGTCCAGATTCAATGGATTGATCTCCTTTATCTGCTACTCTTCTCCCTCGTTGTTTACTCGTCGCCGTACTGACCAACCCACCTGTACTTGTACTACCTCCTGTATATATTATGTGCAGGTATAGCATGCTTGCATGCCGTGTCGACCGTAATTTTGGAGAAATATACTTTGCGGAGTTAGCATGGAATCTAAAAGTGATCGTCAAGGCATGCTCAAAAATTAGTGCAGTAACGGAAGGGATCGCTTGAATATTTAGGTGTCTGACCCCTCCGATCTACCCCAACACAGTTCTGTCATAGCCACCCAAATTAAAGGTTAGGTTCGGGTGAATTAACACCATATTTGCCACGAGATATGGGATAATTAAGAAACCAAATCAGTGCCTTTTTTTTCTCTCACTTCTACAGTAAGTTAAGTACCGAGGTTAGGCAGTCACCCATCTGTTAAAAAACACCTCGATGGACCGACGGGTATCTAAGTGCCCAGAACGTTACAATGCGAAAGGGGTCCGCATACCCAGGTTACAGTTTCTGTGCCGTAGTTAGGTGCCCAGTACAGATTCAATATTGTATCTCTCGGTACTAGCCACAGGGACTATTGGGGGTTGTCTTGGCGGCCTGGGGGTTTCTACGCTAAAATATTACCCACCGATACCTGCCGGATTTGGCGCCTGTCGAAGTCACGATGGATCGATCTTGTTAAACGAGGTTCTAGACTAGGTAGTTACTTACTTTTAAACAACAGTTGCAGTGCAGCCAGTATACAAATTAAAGCTCAGCAACGGGTGTTACCAAACCCACCTACCTATTATACAAATTACTGCAATGTTGACAGACTATTTAGTCAGTTGGTTGGCCTGTCGGATAGATCCTCCTTACCATAATAAATTCCAATTTGGAGGAATACCTGTCGTCGTATCCGATGGGCCTTATCTTATCGCAACATACATCCTTAGGAGGGATGCAAAGTACTACCTAAGTAAAGCTCGTATTTTGTTCGAGCCAAGCATATTTACCAGAGCTACCTCTTATTATGCCTACAAGCTATGCCAACTTTTAAGGCACCCTACAAACGCTTGGTTGCCATGCTCGTATTCGCGCGTATGTAAGTGCGGCCAAGGTAGAGAGACACATGTTGATTTTCCAAGATTAAGGATTAAGCTTGTAAACAAAACAAAACATTGCCGCTAACTCCCACAACCTATGTACTTACCTACCGTACCCACAACCCGTGTCATTCCAGCCAGGACAGGGTCCTAGCAACGCCGCAGATAACAAGCACCCGTCGCTTCGGATCGCCTTCGCGACGCTGTAATCTAACTGGGGGGGCAGTGTAGGCATGCAATCTGGATGCAACGTGAGCTGCAGGTATGAACAACCCACCCACTCGGCCTCGTCTGTAACCTGGCGTAGGGTGTGTAGCCCAACGCCTGCGTTGGTCATCGCCATGATGCACGTGGACACGGTTCGGTTCTGGATTCCGATTGTTTGTAAGGTCTACCTAGTGTAGATAGATACTTACCTAGGTATCTGGATGGTCTGATAGATAGGCGGCTCGACGTCACATGGGTAAGCATGCCATGTAAGTGAGCCAGTCAGTCCTACGATGTTACAACATGGTGCATATCGACAACGGTTAGGGTAGCAAGAGATTCAAGAGATCCATTTTTATTTATTTATTTCAATCTAAACCCCGAACCCGAGACCTCCGGCTGTCCAGTCCTGCCAGATAAGACTATATATATATTTTTTACAGTTTCTGTCCCATGTTCACGTGGATCGCCTTGGTCTGCGAGTAAGCCGCTAGGCCGGCCTCGCCGAGCTCGCGACCGATGCCGCTCTGCTTGACGCCGCCGAAGGGGACGCGGAAGTCGGAGTCGTTGGACGAGTTGATCCAGACCATGCCGGCCTCGATGCGCGCCGCGACGCGGTGCGAGAGCTCGAGGTTCTGGCTGAAGACGGCTGCGCCGAGCCCGTACGTCGTGTCGTTGGCCATCTGCACCGCCTCGTCCTCCGTCTTGAAGGACGCCACGACGACGAAGGGGCCGAACACCTCCTCGCGGTAGATCTTCATCGACTCCTTGACGTTGGTGAACACGGTCGGCTCGATGAAGTATCCCTTGCCGTCGAGCGGGCACGGCTTTCCGCCGGCCGTCAGTGTCGCGCCCTCGGACTGCCCCGACTCCACGAAGCTGAGCACCCGCTGGTACTGCTCCTTGGTCACCTGCGGGCCCTGGAATGTGCCCTCCGCGAACGGGTCGCCGACCTTGCTCGTGCTCTTGATCTCCTCGCGGAATTTCGCGACGAATTCGTCGTACACGCTCTCGTGCGCTAGGATGCGGCTCGTTGCCGTGCAGATCTGTCCCTGGTTGCTCATGATACCGACGTGCGCCCACTTGGCCGCCTGCTCGATATCTGCATCCGCGAACACGATCAGGGGTGACTTTCCGCCCGTCTCTAGAGTGATGTTCTTCATGTTGACGCTAGCCGTCTTCATAATGTGCTTTCCAGTCGCCGTTGATCCGGTGAATGCGACCTTGTCGATACCGAGATGGCTGGCTAGCGCCTGTCCAGCTACTCTGCCGAATCCGTTCGTGATGTTGACTACGCCGGGTGGGAAGCCCGCCTTGACGATGAGGTTTGCGAAGTAAAGGATGGATAGGGGTGTCTGCTCGGCGGGCTTAAGGACTATAGTATTTCCGCATGCAAGCGCGGGGCCTAGTTTCCATGCCGCCATCGCCAGAGGATAGTTCCACTATTCGCGGCAGAAGAGTCGTCAGCGTCAAGATGCGACGATCACTCCCCCAAGGTATCAAACAATGAAGCACGCAAACGAAGCTCAACTCACCGGAATGATCTGCGCGCAGACACCAATGGGCTGCTTGATTGTGTAGGCGAACTTCTGCGCCGTCGTGGGGATGGTCTGGCCGTAGATCTTGTCGGCCCAGCCAGCATAGTAGCGAAGGCAGTCGATGACTTCTCCGAGATCACCCAGCGAGGAGTCGTATGGCTTGCCATTGTCCCAGGTCTCGATCGTGGCTAGGACCTCCTTCTCCTGCTCGGCGAGATCTGCGAGCTTGAACATGAGCTGTCCACGCTCGGTAGCTGATATGTCGCGCCAAGACTCGTGGTTCAGCGCCGCCCGCGCCGCTGCTACCGCCGTGTCGATGTCCTCGACCGATGCGGCCTCTACGGAGCAGATCTCCTGTTCATTTCTAGATACCACAATTTGCGTTAATAACCACGACTAGCGAGGGTAGGCAGTAAACGAAGCGCAAGTAGACAAGCCCAGTCAAGTAAAGAAAGTCTTGTAAGTGAAGAGCTTGGCAGTGACTTACGAGGGGTTGATACTCGTCACTGTTTCGCCACTGGTCGCCTTCACAAACTTGTTATTAATGAAGAGGCCCGTAGGCAATGTGAACTTCTTCCCGTTCGGGGCTGTGAGGTCGACTTTGAGATCGGCCATATTGGACAAGAATCGGGCGAATGTGTTTCTATTACAAGGGGTACTGATGATTGCGCGACGTGGGCGGATTCGTGGTCGTGGGGTCAGAAGAGGGGTTGTTGAGGATTGGAAGGAGAGTCTTGAACACAACCTCATTGTCCGACGATCCTACTCTTCTCTATAAGAATAAAAAATAAACAGGGACATCGGGGTTAAGACCTATCAATGTAACACCACACCCACGTTTACGCGTTGCGAATCAGAACCGGAACTGCTGGCTCGAAATTGCTTCCCCGCATCGGCCGTGTAGATGGGTCGTTATCGTGCTCGCATACACTTCCTCGATCGAGATATTGCCCTTAGAATAGAAGGGGCAAAACCTAGGCAGCTACAGCTATCGGAGGCTGATATGAAGCTTAGCTGCTGGGCCACCAGCGGGTGTTAATTAGACTAGACTAGATAGATGGTAGCATTACGCAGTAGTGTGAACAACTTCCGTAGGTGGGGGGCTGTAAATCCACCACCGAGGTGCATGGGAGCGTCTGTCTAGCTATCTCAATAACCAACTGCCTCTCCCTAACCCAATAGCTATCATAGATATGTGGGCTGATGATTGAGCCCTCAGAGTGGATAGCGAGGAGAGTAGAAAAAGAACCGCCTGCTAACTCCTATATGCCCTGTCATAGCTCGCCTTTTTTACGCCATGAAACACCTAATCGCTGAAGAAGATAAGCTATATTCTCGGAGGCTTGTCCTATTGATGTATTCATGACCTCATCATGATGCTAGGTAATAAGTCGGCGATATCGGCAGCGTTATCTGCACAGTACTTGTTGTCAAGGCACTTAGGTAAGTTAGAGCACGGTATTCAAGATGCAGCGAGCGTACAAGTTCGTAATTACCTAAACACAAAGCGAAAGGGAATGCGATATACCAAGTAAATAAAAATCATCTTAAAATCATATTCGTCTACCAATCTATGAATTTGAACACCAATACCATGCCTTAGCTAACCACATGCAGTCTGGTCTCTCCTAACATCGACATATGCACAGCAAATCAAAACCTCAACTGAATTAAGTGAATTAAGGAAACGACTGAAAGTCGTCACCCGTTTGTTAGCAAAGACGTAGGTAGGTAGGAGGGGACATCTATTCGGCCCCTCAGATCCCGAAGCTCGCGCGAATGGCCTGCCCGAACCGCTGGATGGCCACGTCCATGTCGGCCTGCGAGGACGCGGCGAAGGTGGTGCGGAAGAAGAGGCCGGTGGGCTCGACGTCGCGCTCGGCGCGGAACCAAGACCCGCGGCACGCGAGGACGCCGCGCTCGATGCACGAGTCGAAGATCTCCTCCTCGAGCTCCAGGATCGTCTTCTGGCCCGCGTGCGGGTGGCGCGCGTGGTCTACGTGTAGCCAGAGCTGTGATATCTCGTTAGTGAGTCGACTTGAGGAATATTGGGAAATAGAAGGGTAGGGAGAGGGGGGGTAGGGGTGACGCACGAACATGCCGGCGGCGGGCGGCGTCCAGCTCACGACGTCCTTGGGCAGGTGCGCCTCGCAGGCGTCGAGCAGGGCGTCGCGCCGCCGCGTGTACTCGGCGCGGACGTGCATCAGCCAGCGCAGGTAGCCCTCGTGGCCCCACGTCTCGTCGAGCAGCTTGTACATGAGCGCCTGCGAGAAGCCCGAGGGGCCCTGCGACGAGCACTCGTTGTGGCGGATGTAGCGCTCGATGACCTGCTCGCTCGCCGTCACCCAGCCGATGCGCGAGCCGGGCACCACGACCTTGCTGAACGAGTCCATGCGCAGCACGCGGCCGTCCACGTCGATGCTGAGCATCGTCGGGATCAGCGAGGCCAGGAAGCTCGCCGTGCTCTGCGTCGAGGATGCGTCGACGGCGCCGGGCCGAGCGGCTGAGTTGGCCTTGTCGTAGGCGGGCATCTGTAGGTAGTAGTACGGCTCGTCTTCGAAGATGTATACGTCGTGCTTGCTGCACACGTCGTAGATGTCCTGCCGTCTCTGTGCTCCCATCGTCGCGCCCGTGGGATTCTGGCCGGACGGCACTGTGTAAAGCACCGTCGGCTTCCTCGCGCCTCTGGCATTTTCGTCCCAGTTACTGAGGATATCATCTAGGGCCTTAGGTAGAAGACCCTGTTCATCTATATGCACACCGACGACCTTGATACCTAGTGGTGCCATAGTCTCCAGCGCTGTTGAGAAACTGTATTCCTCTGTGAGGAGGGAGTCGCGCCGACTGCGATCACAGAAGAGGCGGAGGGACGTCTCCAGGGCGCCCGTGCTGCCGATACTTAAGGCGCATCGCCAGTCGGCATAAGGGGGTCGGAAACTGAGCTCCGTATGCTCAGTCACCCAACGCAGCATCTGCGCCGATCCGACGGCTTGGCCATAATTGAGAGCGACAGAAAGATCGTAGACAGCGTCTTTGTCTCGTATATCCCGCTTACCGATAGTGATTTCGCTCCCTGGCACCTCTGCAGAAGCTTGATCGAAGAGTGGTAGATGTGGGTTCTGCACTGCATTGTAAAGGGGCATTAGCGGACACACATAGTGATACCTATCGCTAGTTGAGATCGAATAGCAATGATGCTATTGCAGTGTCACGTCCCCAACAAATCAAATCCATGTAACTTACTGCTTAGAGACTCGATAGGAAAATTATCCGGAGACGGGAGTCCACCGCCCAACGACAAGACACCAGCATTCTTTAGGTAGGTAGCTGCTTGCTTTAGAGCGCAAGGCTTCCGCGCCTTAGCCTCCGGACTTAGTAGATCTGGGTTTCTATTAGTCGCATGCCATTTTGACACCGCACCAAGGCTGACTCACGATCCCATCTCCTCGCCTTAGGTCCATTAAATGCTTGCTGTGTAAATCAAATGTGTCAGTCATTGAACGAAGTGTGCCCTTTGCCCAATACCTATACACTCGCACGTGACGCCGTCGGGTTTCTCCAACGGCTTATATAGACATGCCATGCCTCCCACTCTCCGGACCATCACCTCATCCTAGGCCTCAACACTCCGCTTCAGGCCCCACGAACCATAATAAAGAAAAGACAAACATACCGGACTCTTGAACATATCGCTATCCGAATACGCCGCAGTGCCCGCGACCAGCTTGCCGGCTTTAGCCCTGCGCGCCGCGATGCCGGCAATGGTAAGCGGCTCCGGGGCCAGCTCCGCAGCGGCGCCGGCGCCTTCTTCGGCATGGTGGGCGATCGCGGGCGGAGGCATCACGCCGTCTACGGTACCACCGTTCGTCGTCGCCATTGTGCGTCTAATCTGTTCTTGTAAACGGGCTTCTGGGCAAGGGGGTTTGTAGGGGCGGTAGTGTTGAATTCAAGTTTGGATTTATGTATTGGGGGGCCGGGGGCGAATATGTGCAGGCTGGAGGCGTGAGCGGTCCTCCGGGGGTTTATAAGGTAAGGAGGCGGAAGTAGATAGGTATATGACGGCGTCTCGGGGGTGGTAGTGGTAGTGGGGAGCGAAGGTCTGACGGAGTCAGCCAGCTAGCAACTAGCTGTACGATAAGGGCGGGGGATGGGGAAAAGAGGAAAGAGGGCGATGCGCGGAAAGCTTAGGTCAAGTGCTGCAAACTATTACTATATCTATTAGTCTTAGACTAAGTAGGTAGGAGGTAGGTAGGTATTTAGTCTAGTTGGTGCGATGTATGCATGTAACACGGGCAACCTTAAGAAGGTAAACATACACATAATTGTATAACACAACCAGCCGGCGCTTAATCGCCTCTGATACCGAGTATTTGTTTTCTATAATACCTGGAATTCGTCTAAGTTGGGCCAATTACATGCTTAGGGAATGTAAATGGAACATCCCGGCTTTCAGGTAGATAGGCCACCTGACTGCCTACCTAGGTAGATTTTAGATAGTATACGCCCTTCAGTTGTAGATGGATATGTATCGTCATTGTATTACTACGTAGCCCGATATACCAAGCACCTTGCCCTTTGATCTATTCCGAAACCGCAGGTGCTTATGTAACGAGAACAAAGGAAACATGATAATCAAACCTATAATTTGAAGCAGAGTAGTTGAGCCAAGCTAAGGCATTGTTGATAACTGAAGAGACATAAATACGATATCGCAGCTCTTGTAGTGTCATAGGTACCTGCGCCCTGCCCGCTCACCGGGATGCGGTGTTGCGTGGGGCTGTTGACACTAGATAGATACAACCTGTACTGTATGTTTGAAGTGAGATGCCAAGACATGCTAGATAACCTGTATTGCTGCAGTCCAGGTCTCTCCTTCAATATATGTCCTTCTTCCCTCAAATAGGTACCCTACCGGTACATTCCGGTTAATCCAGTCCCGGCTTGCTCGCCTTCAGCACCGCATCAAGCCCCACTAGGCCTTCCGTCTATCGGCCTCCGATACTAAGCGCCAATACCCAGCTAACGGCGCTTTCTATCGCGTAACCACCATGACATCGTGTTCCTCGTGACCTTTTGCTCCAGTTGGCATTGTGACCAAGATTGGTCATTTTAGGTAAGAGATAAGGAATAATGACATCAAAAAGACCCATAGATATAGGTAGACAAGTGTATGTTTATAGGTATGCATTATATATTAACTAAGTGTTTATGTCGCATTTACAGTCTTGGTAACACAGCCAAGGCCTCGCGGTCTATCATCTAGCATGCCCCAATCATTCTTGTCCTATCTCGTCATGTCATTCGATATGCCAGTCGTGTACCGCGTATGTGGTTTGTCATAACCGTGCTGCCGGCCTGCTTCGTATGTCTCGTGCAAATATATCCCAGCCATCGCCGTATCCCTTAAATTCGAAATGTTCCTGGGATGCCCCTTTACCTGTTCCTATCCCGATCGATTGTGTACCTAATCATGCCCCGTAAAATATAGTTCCTAAAACCACTGCAGCTCTCACACCATTCATATCCTGTGTTTGACTCGCAATACACTCAGATTATAGCATGACATAAAGTGCCGAAGTCACCACCGCAGCCGCAGTGAGCCAACGATGGATATTTACTTGCTGCAAGGCGCCGCTGTTGGGGGCCTCCGGCTTATTTTGAATTGTTCCACCCGCGCTGGTTGCCTCAGCAGCAGCGGCCGCACTTGTCGCTGTTGGTTTTAGCGATGTGGTGATTGTTGTCAGAGTTCCTCGGGTATCTGCTGTCGTAGTCGTCGCTGAGCTTTCAAGGCCAGAACTTCCAGCTTCCGCTGAAGATTGCGCAGAGGAGGACGGAGACGACAAGGGAGCAGGGGATTCCTATAGACTGTTAGTGCTACAGGTTCTTCGATTGGCCGTCAAAAACCCCATTGCGAAGCGCTGAACCTAGCCAAATCAAGGGGAACCGGAATTGATAACATACGTACAGTCGCCGAGCTTGACGGGACAACCTTTCCATCCGACGTCATCACCCAGCCTGAAGGCAAACTGGAATCTGAGCTCGATGTGCCTGAGCCGATGCCTCCAGCGGGTACATTGGCGGTCGAAGTCGAGGAGGCGGCAGTGGTCACAGCCGTCGTAGCCAATTCACCTGCACCATCAAGGTTGCCATTCACTGATCCACCGTCGGATGTGATGGATTGCCAAGATCCCGAGGTATCGCTGTAGGTGTACTTCGAACCTGTGCTATAATCCGTGATTTTCACGCTCTGCACTACCATTGTGAAAGGCCCTTGGGAGTAGTCAGTCGGACCACGTGCCCATTCGATGGTGCCTTCAGTGTTGCTTGGGTCACCACCAGACCAGGCACCAAACTTGACCTGCATAGGAGTCTGGGGATATTGGTTGGTCTCGGCATCGGCGGCAGTGAGCGTGCGCACAACGGTTTCAGCCACTGTCCATACAATCCGATCGCTCGTCCAGTCGACTGTATATGTAATAAACTCTGCCTGGTTGTCCGCTGCAGGGTTAAATTGACCGCGGTTATAGGAACCGGTAATGCCTTTTCCGAAGTAGTTGGTTTGCAGTTCGCTATCATCAGCACCAAGCCACTCATTGTCGATCTCGTCCAGACAATCCGATTCGAGCACAAGGGATGAGACTATGCCGGCCCCGGGAGCGGCCTTCATGGTGATTTCAACTCGGCCGAACATGATATAGAAGAGGGAAATAAGCTGGGGCGAGTCGCCGCTCTTCGCAATCGTAAAGGAGACGCCATCTGAACCGTATGTTGGAGTACCACCGGAGGATGTGAATAAGCTTGAAGCGCCCGAGGTGAAGTCGACATCGATCGATTTGCCCAGAGCGGGATCGGCGGGGCAGGAGGCTAGATCTTCGGTTAGAATGTTTGCCGCGAGGAAAGTATTGTTGGGTGTGATGCGAGGCCAAACGTACTGGACTGTAGAGGGTTGCAGGATGTGTACGTCTGGGCTGTGGTTGAGCCAGAGAACAAGGCCGCAGTGGCAGCGAGTGTTGCCGCTGCAAACGGGCGACTCGAGAACAACATTTTGTGCGCGGGAGCTCTCTCAATCTCTCAATCTCTCAGTTGGGTTGATGAGACAGGATGTAAGTCCAGTGAGACAGACACGGCAGCAGCGAAACGCCTAGTAAAGGAAATAATGTCCAATAGCAAGGTAAGGTATATACAGTGTATGGAATACCGAACAAAAGTCCTACCTGCCTAGTGTTAGGTAGTTAGGTGGGTAGTCAATGCACAATGTAGCTGTTCAAATATATACAGAAGCTGCAATGTGCTTTGGTAGATGCGGTATATTATTAGAGGAAGGCTGCAGCAAGTAAGGCAGTCACGTACGGACAAGGGAGGGCGACTGTTATGTATGGGCGCAAACAGCAACTCCAACCACCTGATATTTGCTTAATTTCCATAGTGGTATCCAAGAGATCCGCGTAGGGATCCGCCGCCAAACCGCAGATGCCTCGTCATCTCCCCAGCACGGAGACGGTGTGGCAGCATTGCGATCCATGCTTCGTACGCTAGCACCCACCCGTAAGATCTTCGAGCATGTCGGAAGACGAATGCATGGAAGGTTCCCCGACAGCTCATTGGCGTGAGCCACGGTCGAAAAGAATCGTCGATGCGCTGGCCAAGGTGTGGTCGAAACCTGCATGTCTCTGCCTATGGCAACCCGATTCGAGTCGCTGTGGAGCGAGCGGCAGCGCCGGCTCGCCGGAGATCCCTGTTTTCAATTGGGCCTCCAATGACGCCGGGAGTGGCTGGAACCGTTAGTGCTGCCCCTAACTAGCTTAGCGTTGCGTGGTAGCGGCGTGGCTGGGACGTAAATTTTTATTTAAGTGGCTGGTTATCAAACGCTGAGATACGGTTGGGCGGAACGTCATGTAGCGTGCTTATCGCCGTCTCTTCTTTCATAGGCTGAGTACTTAACCTATCGCTTGTAAGTAGGACCCTGAATATCACATGCGTAGCAAAAGTTACATACAAAAGCAATCCCTAGATAATCAGAGACATAAAATGCGGACATTTTGAAGTTGACGTGATAAGTTGCAGGGTTAACATGTATCAACTACATGGGTGCGCTGCAAGATTGCCTAGCTTTACTCGTATTACAGTACCATCAGTATATAGATCGATGGCTCCATCCAATTCAAATGTCCCGGAAAACGGCATCGAGCCACAAGATCCAAGGGTAAGCATCCGGTGACGTAATCTGTCTTTAGTTGTCCCTCGGAACAGCATATCTCATATCTACCCAGGTAGAGACAACTAATGGAGATTCTGACACGTACAACCTCAAGACTAGGTGCAGTACTATGCACAGGATACTACGTGCGCCATCTCGAACTGCTGTTTGTTTGTTGATGAACCCAGTTCACAATAAGTGTCAGTGTCAAATGATGGTTGGTCCCCTATTTGGGGACATCAAATGAGACACTTCATCTATTCAATGAGCTATGTCTCGGTGCTCTCGCGTGGGAGACATAAAACATGGTCTATATAGCATATTACCTCGTACAGAGAATCTATATCTATACAATATAGAGGGTATCATTCTTCAATCTATTCATCATTGACAACTTCGAACTCCAACTCCGTTTACACGTAATTCGTACAGGCCGCCTCTTTCATCCGGGCTATCTCCCTCACTTGCCTCTTATGTACGTTCGCATACGTAATTACTAGGGCTGCCCTCGCGGGAGTACCACACCTCCATGAGACTAGACCTCGTATTTCACGCCTCTGCTTAGGCCCCTCAGATCACATGGATTCGAGTTGGTTGATTGTATGTAAGTTCCCACTAGAAGGAGTTGGAAGCATCAGCGTGTCCTTAGCAATACGGAGCGTGGTTTCTATCTGCTGGCGGTGCAAGTTATATATTGGGACGAAATAGCTATGAACAAGCGGTGTCTAATTGATACGGTAAGGGGATTCCAAAGGTACCTGGTATTGCACACATACCAAACCTATTTCAAATTGGGGTTGTGACATGTCCAACTTCTCATGGTGCATGAAGCACCGGGATTATGCGTCGATTGCTTGGGAAACCTATCTCTGGGGTGATATGGAGGTTGAAAGTGTCTGACTTGACTAGTGGCCTTCTACCGATCCATATAAACCTGCGTATGATAATCAAGTACAAAGTAACAAATGGAGAAGCACAGGGACGAATAGAGGTATAGGAGAGTCGCCTATATAGCCTTGAGGGGTAAAATAATGGCGTTGTCCTAATCCTGGGAATCATCTTGTATACACCGTAACGGAAATGAGAAGACAGGGCCTGGGCTGTGAGCGTAATCATTAGCCGCTGGCCACTTTATTAGTGATGGCGTGAAGAATTGCTTGAAAGGGCCGATCTCTCTAGGCGATGCTAGACAGTTCGCGCTCTCTGGCATCCCACATGACTTTGCTCACGGAAATTCTGTCTTTGAGTTGAAAAGTCCGGAAACCATGATCTAGTCAGAGTTCCCCAAGAGGACGGCGGGCTCTCCGGCCAACTTGATGACAACGAAATGTCCGACAGTCTAGAACTTGGAGCACGGCTTTGACTGGGACTCCACATGTACTTTAACAAAATGCTATCTTTGGTATGCATGCTGGACTTGTCGTCGATTTTGTAGTCTGAACTTGTTGAGTCATGAAAACTCATACTGCTTCTATGTGTTATGGCGGATGAAGTGCTTAGGCTGAGAAGCTCCTGGTCTATTGCCCTTGTCCACCACGGCAGAAGGCATGGAGCCCTTAGGTGTAAATGGGAGTAATCTTCGATGATACACAGCATGAAAGCGATGAGAATTGGAGCATACTCTAGTATCGGCGCGAGGATGAAATGTGGCTGGGATACGATAACGACCGCAATAATAGACGACATCAATATTGTCGTTAATACGTATAGGACACTACTACCGTTAGCAAAGCTAACAGTAACTAGGAAGTATAACGAGCTACCGACATATTTTCTGCACTTAGAGTCATTGCAACGTGTACTATCGTGGTTAGGGTAAACAGGGCGAGAGTCCTACACATAGCTGTCAACGTGGCCGATTCTGGAACCGAGTGACAAGAGGGGGCACTCACACGTAGTTATAAGATGTATGTTCACGGCGAATGGCCGTGAACATGATTGCAGCACCCATCATAACCCCTTTCGATACGATCTTGACTGAATCTTCCATAGTGAAGGGAGCCATGCTGCTGTTCGAGGCTATGCGTTGATGATACATATAACACCGAGATCAGTACCGAAGCATGGAAAATTGACAGTTTTCTGGCGAATGGAAGATGGGTTGAGCGCAGACGGACTATGAAAACGGACCACACAACTGGGACATGGCACGGTGTTCAGTTCCCAACCCGGCTTCTTGTACAGCGCCACGAAATATGAGGCGAACGTCCTGGTTCATGCTTGACCTGCCCATGTATGCACCTGAAGGGATCACATGGGTTGAACCATACTGAGTAGAACCATGCCATATTTCTGCGCTGCTGCCCAATGAACATTGTTCCTTTCGCGGAGACATCCCGCTGTTACCAGGCCATTAAACTACCCAAGAATATTTTATAATATGTATAGAATACCGGGTAGCGTTGGTTGCCTTAGCCTATCTTTTCAAGTAGCTTTAGTAGCCTCGTGGTTTGCCCACTAGATGATTGGTAGGAGCTTGTAGTGGTGGTAATGTGGGTTGCATATGATAGGAGGATGATCCTGGATAGACTGTATCTCACGGATGCCCAATCGTTCTTTTTTAGAGACCCCCTTGTCGCATGTGTTAGCCCAATGCTTCTAGGGCTGGCTTTGCCAAGGCGTGTAACTACACTCTGCTAGATAGCAAATAGGAGGGACTAGATGATGAGTATTAGACAAACGTGCAATTACGGAGCCGAGCGAGCAAGCCCAACGAGGTGATAGTGCCCAAAGGCGAGGAACCTGATTGTTGCCCGCATTCGGCGGCTCGCAGTTGGGCGTCTAAAGTGCCCGATCGATAGACATGTATAAGGCGAGTTCTTTGCAACCTACCATACCCGTTTGGTGGTATCGAACCGCCCTGCTCTGCATCGCGAATCGTGTATCGTGCGTGCCTCCTCGATCCCATTTTCAAGTTTCAATAGAAAGTAGATGTTCAGCCATTCCTCCGTCCACCAATACAGGTTCCTCGGGAAACCATATGCTCTAACAAGGCCGTGGGTTTCGGGGGTTTCGGGGCCAGTCGAAATTATTCCTGCAGCTGCGTGTTCGCTTGCAGCCACCTATTATGCCAGCCGGAAAAACATAGCGGTACACAGTCCTCTCGCGAGCCCGATAGATTTGTATAAGATGGCTAACAAGAGTGCAGCAAGTATCGTCAACACATGGGATCCGCACAATATTCTGGGGTATTCCCCTATCTCTCCCCAGTATAAGTCATGGCTTGTTGCTCGTGTCTTGTCTGGTTTTAGGGTGCTGTGTATCCTTGTACAAACACCGAATGCGAGGACGGGAACCATATCAGGGGATTGTCGTCCTTGCCTGGATCGCGTGGGTTGGCCTGGTTGGTTTAACTGTTGGTTGCCAGGTTGAAACGGTCCTCATGGCCATGATTCCCTGGGCTCTCGTAGCGGGCATGCTGAGCAGCTACTTGGGGCATGCGAGCGCGCGACGGCTATTGTCGAGGAGTAAAGCCGACGCTCAATCTAACATCTGACGCTGCGACTGTGGATTTACATGAGTAGAACGAACGTCTCATGGACAGGGTACCTACGTAAAGTATGTGCTATTTAATGGTTGCGTGAAACTGGGCCTCCCTCCTCGAGAGTCTAAGACTTACATTAGGTACTTACTTTAGGTGCATCTATACCACCTACATGCTTAAAAAAGAGGAGCTGTGGTGTCATTCATTTTGTGAGCTTGAACCTGCCCTCTTCCGTGCCAGTTGCTGGACATTCCTTTGATAGAGAACGCGGATAATATCATTTGTAGGGATGTTTATTCCCGCGGTCATGTTTTTGTAAATAATGAACTCAATAATTTGCTAAATCATGAATATGCTGCGTACTACTATGTGTCTGGAGACTGATCGGCCATTTCTACTGGCGTGCGTGACCCAAAAGTATTGACCAATAGTCATGCTGCTTAATGTTACGCATATAGACAGCACCCCTATGCAAGAGCTATTCTCCGCAGGAATCTGCTCTCTCTCGATAGAACTAGGCGCTCCTGCACCGCCCATTTAGTCCCAATGACGAGATGCATGACCTGTTACCCGTCAAACCAGAGCCGTGATAGAAAGCTATTAAATGTGGTGATGTCGATATATGCGCTGGTACGGCCACCCATCAAACGTGACTAATAGATACGCTACAAACAAATATATCTCATCGCTGTTGGTCATACCGTGTTAAGCTCGCGTGATCTGCCTAGAACTGCCATGAGTCATCGTCACCAACTGACTTGATAGCCCAGTGGAACTTTTCACGAAGAGTCTTTGAGAAGAATTTCTCGATAGGGACGTTGAACTTGTTGGCAAAAACAACGGTGAGACGAGGATCAATATAGTTCTAGAATATGTTAGCAATCATGCCACCGAACGGCCATGACATAAATAAACTTACGATCTTGGAGGTTCCAAGGGCTACCTCCTTGTTGCCGTCTCGATCCGCGGCTTGAAGTTCCACGGTCCGAGTGCGCTCTTCAATCTTCTTGACATTGGCCTCAAGCTTTTCGACTGTAGGCGCCTTTCCTTCAGCCTCAACCTTCTTTGACTTATTCTCTTTCTTGTACTTCTTCGCCAACTCATCGGCATCTTTTAGTCGGTCCTTAAGTTCCTTGTCGGGCATAATCTTCTCGCCCGCTTCTTGAAGCTTCTGGTTATCCTTTTCAAACTTCTTCTGAATCTTAGTGCGTAATTCCTCAACTAAAAAATTCTGATGCTCTAAAATCCATGCTTCGTCAAGGTCTGGGTCTAATTCAAAGAAAGCAGCGCCTTTCTTCTTCTTGAGCTTTGGATCAAGATCTAGCATCATCTGCTTATTGCGCCACACCTGGTACTTAAACCCCTTTATTCGATCAGCAAGTTTCTCCATCTGGGCTTCATGCGTGGCGCCGACTGTCCGTTTGTGGTTACATAGGATTGCCACTTCGCGATTACAGTCGTTGTAGACTTTAATCTGCTCGGCTACGGTCCTCTCTTCGTCATCTACCTCGTTTAGCAACCTCTGCATTGTGAATGATGCATTATAGGTACGGAAGACCTTGGCAGTCAATCCAGGCATGTAGTTGGAAAGATGCTTGTTCAACTGAGAAGTCGTGAGACGATCAAAGATATCATCACCCTCCTTCTTGGGCGACTTCTTGAATACTCGAAGGTTTTTGAACACTTGGCGATCAACTGTGACCTCATCGTAAAACCTGATGCTGTCTTTACCTAAGAAATCGAAGATGACGGTATTAGGTTCTCTTAGAGTGACATGCTCAAATTTTAGAGAACAACAGCCAACTGTCTCCGCTTCGTTTTCGGCATCCTTCTCATTGCCCGCTCTCAGCGCGAACCGATCGATGAGATAAACAGCTGTAGCCCGTTGCCGGTCGGCCATGGATTCGGCTTTGAGATCCCGCTCATAGTCTTTTCGGATTTTTGTAATGTGTTTCTTTAGTTCTCGGGCTTTCTCGAATTTTTTGAGGTCGGCCTGGCCCTTGACGGTACTTTGAGCGCCAAGCATGACATACTTGTAAGCACCGTTGATGTTTTCCTGCCACATAGCCAACCAAGTAGCCTTATTATCATGCTGGACAGCCTTCCATTTGTGGCCTTCTGGTGGACGAGGAACCTGGGCATCCTTGCCGATATTGATCGTAACTTGCTCAGGCATGACCCGTAACTTGACCTTGCCGGTTTTTGGGTGCTCGCCACGGCCACGGAATAGTCCAGGCGGTTCGACCCTGAAATTGCCGACCTTCTCTTTGCGACCGTCCCATTTACAGTACATAAACGGGCCCTCTAGTTCGTCTTTCTCCGCCTTCTCGGCAGCTTTCTCGTCCTTGGAACGAGCCTTTTTACTCTCGCTTTTACCCTGATAATACTCAAAAATTTGCTGGAAGTCGAGCTTCGCGAAGTCCTTGATGTCAACCTTATTACCTTGTCGGTCCTTGGCTCCGCCTGTACGCTTGAGGACATCCTTGAAGTCGTTGAAAAAATTCTTCTGGAAGACGGGATTCTCCACATTATGTGTAGAGTTTAACATGGCACCGAAGAAGCCCGCAATTTCTTCAGCTTCAATATGCAAGTTAACAGGAGTCCCATTGTAGACGAGTTTCACAGTCTTCGGCAGAGGTTCGTACTCTGGCGGGAAAAGAACACCATTGTGTTCAAGTGTCTGCCATTTGACGCTGTCATCTGCCTTCGCCTGATCCCACCAACGGAATTCCTCTTCGTCATCTTCAGCGTCGGCAGGATCTTCACTCTGTTCCTTTTTGGCTTTTTTCGCCGGCGGCTTTTTGCTTGAAGACTTCGGTTCCGGTTTGGCTTTGGTCTTGGGGGTGGCCTTAGCTTTCTTGCGCATGGGAGTATCTGAATCTGAATCCTCTTGCTTCACCCCATTTGACTTTGCCTTTCCATTGGTGCCATTGACAGCGCGTTTTCGGTTCTTGACCCCTGACAGGGGCTTGTCATCGTCGGACTCCTCCTTGACAGCCTTCTTTGGGGTCGGCTTCTTAGCTTTTGACATATTTTTGGCCTCTTTCTCGGCAGCCTTCTCGATGGATTTGCGCTTGTTCACGAGCTTTTGATTCAAGGGAATATCGTCGTCCGAATCTTCTGCCACAGCTGTCTCATCGGCAGCTGGAGGGAGCCTTGCCTTGCTCCTAATGGGAACATCAGAGTCGGAATCGTCTACAGCAACTTTTCTTTGTCGTTTTGTCTAGCTTTTAGTTAGTGCTGGATGTCGAAAATTTGAAGTAAGATGAGACAGTTCCTACCAATCGCCCATTCTCGCCGTCTGACTCGTGGTAGTTGACATTGCCAATAGAAGAACGCGACTTGCGCTTGCCACGTCCGTTTACGAGTGGAGAATCATCATCATCGATGGGACCATTTCGAATTGATAATGGGGCAGGCTTCAAAGGGATATCGGAATCGATGTCCATTTCTCTGTCTTCGGACTTTGAGATCTTGTCGGCGGACACTAAAAGGAGAAGAAAAGGACAGAGTTAGCGCATGCTTCTCCCTCAGTAATCTACATAGGAATCAAGATGTGGTGAAATCACGTCGACATAGTAAGGCTGTGGCAGGGAATGTCAAGGGAACTCCGACGAGATCGGATGTAAGAGTGCGAGGTGGTTCTAGCAACGCATGGAAGGTATAAGCGTGAAATCCTTACAATGGCCATTGGCGCGCGCCAAGGGCATATCATCGTCTGACGACATGGTAGGCGCGTGGAGAGACGGGTGATGAAGGCGAGAGGGGCGCTGTAAGTGGTGTTGTTGGATGGGAAGGCTGTAGTGGTGAATTTCAGCTGTGGGTGCAAACGAGGTGGGTGAGATGCGCGTTGGAGGGATGCGTCTCAGTCGGCGGGCGAAATGGCCGAGTTTTGAGTGCGCAGGTGTCAGAGGAAGAGGATTGCAAAGGGTGGTTGACACCGTGGTGCACCACCCCGATCTATACAGCGGAGATATGATAGGCAGTCTAGATTAAGAAAAAAGGGAAGAGCGGAAGGGAAGCTGAGGGAGGAGGGAGAGAAGGGAGCAGATGTGAGATTTGGGAAGAAAAAAAGCACCGGGTGGGCAGGCCTTGGTGAAGTATATGGAGGCGAGCAAGGCCTTGAAGGCTTCACAAGTCAGGACTTAGTCTGGGCTGGCCCACAAGCCGTACTATGTAGCCACACTGCAAGAGACCAAGGCGGGTGTTGATTGGCTGGCTGCTGTTGTCGGTGGGGATACTAGGTGCAATTAAAGAATGCTACGAATGCTACAGAGTAAGGTAGAGTACTCCGTACAGCTGCTGATCTGGTACCTAGAACAGCTCGGCTGAGATGGCCAGCTGGGTAGACTCCGTAGCAGGTACCTACCTGTGTTAGTGTAAGAGGTGGGGACAGGGCATCGAGAAGGTATACTTTACGTTGAGGTACATATACGTTCTTTAGGTTAGTTCGGTAGCCTATGGGGGAAAAGGAACTTTGAAAGGTCCTTGGCGTTGAACTGTCAATTGCTAAAAGGCTTGCCAGCTGGTGGCTCTCTTTTAAGATTCTTCAAGCGCAAGCAAGTGGAGTCACATGGAAGGATGACTCGGGATGACGGATAAAGAGAGGGTAGATTTACAATACCTTACCCTGGGTACCTACTACCCAGTATGCGGTATGGTACGAAGATAGCGTATGTAAGGCAAATAGGTGAGGGACGGGAGTGAATGAATGGTTCGGATGAGGGGTGTGAGGCTGGCTGAATGTTATTGTATGCGTACGTACCTACGCATTGGTATGGTAGGTAGGTACTGTATTGAATGTATTTAGTGCTCACTACTACTGTAGATGCAGTAATCGTGATGTACAGTGGAACGTCAGGATCAAATATGACTGGGGCTATAGTCTTCTTTGTTACCTTACTTCCCTACTAGATACCAACTTATCTCTCGACAGGGGGGTTTTCACTTCGTCCGTTTGTCCTGCCTGCCAGCTGCGCGGCGAGTAGGTTAGTTTGTCGACTGTAGGAAGTTAGGTACTCTGCAGATTCTAGAAGTTGTTGAGGTACAAGACGATAATTGTTAGGGTGTTAGTGCAGAAGTGCAGTCTCATCGGCAAGGTCTTATTATGGGCAATTGCCAATGTGGCACCTGGCGACGGAGGATCTTCTCCACTGTAATCCGACAATTTGCCGTTGCCCGGAAGGAAAGACTGGTTAGACCAGAAGCAGCAAGCAGCAAGCAGCTTTGCAGAGGAGAGGCAAAGAAGAATAATACCGTACCCGGCCCTCACGCAACCACAGCACGATCTTGAAAGATCAGACAACCGACCAATTGATTGCGCCGCGCATCGCAATCAACGAGCCACCGGTGTTAGAGGCTCATTTTCCCCTTCCCTCCGTTCTTTTTTGCCAACATGCTTTCGAGAGTGGTCCGACCGGCTCTGAGAGCTGGAGCTGCGGCTATTCCTGCTCGGTACGTGTGTCAGCGTCGTTTCTTCGCAGCCCTTCCTCTTCGCCGCACGCATTTTGCTATGAAGCCCATCGAGATCCCCTTTACTATGAGGCAATTCGCCCACGTCCAACATATATCAACATGCCTCCCGAACCCCTCCTGCGCCCGCTCTATCTACTATGCTTGTGATGTTTACCGTGGAAAGTGCATCGGATTCTGACTGCTCGGCTTTCACAGCACCGCCCAAAATGCCGCGACCTATGCCACCCTGCGCGAGATCGAGGACCGTCTGAAGTCGATTCGCAACATCGAGAAGATCACCAAGACCATGAAGATCGTTGCCTCCACCAAGCTGAACCGTGCCCAGCGAGCCATGAACGAGTCCCGCAAGTACGGCGAGACCTCCCAGGAGGTCTTTGAGTCGGCTGAGACGAAGCCTCTCGAGGCCGAGGGCAAGAAGACTCTGTACATCGTGTGCAGCTCGGACAAGGGCCTCTGCGGCGGTATTCACTCGGGTCTATCACGTTTCATGCGCCGCAGCCTCGGCGCTAGCGAACAACCTGCCGACCTGGTTCTCATCGGCGAGAAGTCCCGTGCCCAGCTGAGCCGAACTAACGCCAAGGACATCGCCCTCACCTTTTCTGGCGTTGGCAAGGACGTCCCAACCTTCTCGGATGCCCAGGCTATCGCCGACCAGGTCGTCCAGCTCCCCACCGACTACTCCGATATTAAGATCGTATACAACAAGTTCCTCAACGCCACGGCTTACGAGCCTACAGTTATCGAGGCTTTCTCCGCCGAGGCCTTCGCTAATTCTCCTAACTTCTCGGCTTTCGAGGTCGATGAAGAACTTCTCTCTAACCTGCGGGAATATGCCCTTGCCAACTCTCTCTACTGGGCTCTGGCCGAGGGTCACGCCTGCGAGATTTCGGCCCGTCGGAACGCTATGGATGTAAGTGACGGGTTTCACTAAAGTTTTTTTTGTTTGGTTTGTGATTTGTAGATCTATGCTAAGCCTATTGCAGAACGCTTCCAAGAACGCCGGTGACATGATCAACAAGTACCAGATCCTGTTCAACCGAACTCGTCAAGCCGTCATTACAGGCGAACTGGTCGAAATTATCACTGGTGCCACTGCTTCGGAAGATATGTAAAGTGGTTCATCTATAGACGAGTAGGAAAACCGGTGGGGAAAGGGGGCCGCATGGTGATCCGTCAATAGCGCATCTTCCTTTTGTATCAAAGTTACCCTATGCAAACCCTCTGTGTACCAAAGCCTCAATAAACAAGTTTCACAACTTCAATTGCCGCGTTTGTCTTGCCCTCTATCAGACATTGATCGGAAAACCCCAACTCCAGCCGAGAACCGTTATACACAGCCGATTTCAAGGTCTGGGTTGAATAGTTGATAAATCCTAGCCTGTCATATATGCTAAGCAACTACTAGATAGAGAATATATAAAGAATGGGAAGAGATCAAGATTAGTGGAGTTCTTAAAGTTATAGGCCATGGTCATGGCTTGCGTAAAGCCCAATTGCCTTTCTTGTCCCTCATCGCCGGCGAGTAACCCAGATGAATTTCCATCCCTTGCGTTAGCGAGCCGTCCAATAGCAGAACCGAGCACAGATAAAGGCTGGTTGTTCTCCGAGATTGATTAACAGGTTGTTTTATAATAATTGAAACCAAATGAGTAGTTGTCCCTGCAACATCTCATTACGCCACACCTGGTTACTACGACCTCTCACTTTCCATGAAGGCTATTCTTGTCCTCCCTATCGTGTTCTCTCCCGTTCTTAAGTCCCTATACATGCTCCGGTACCCGAGGCGAGGTAGACACGTATACTCTGCCCATGTGCCGAAATATATATATGCATATAATATATAATGTAGGTGCTCTTATGAGGTAAACTAAGGAAAAGAGCCAGACAGGAATATTTCGTTGATTCGCATTTTAAACCTAAAAAGGCCAAATAACAGCACATGGGCCACTTGGTAGCTACGTAGTTTAAGGATGTTAGATATCAACCTTGCTGTTGTTTTGGTAGCGTGCTAGACGATGTATGAATGCGAAGACACGCCATGTGAGTTCTCATATTCGCAAGCCCTTTGGCATATTGCGTGGGAAAGTTAAGCACCCAGGTTACAACACATAGAACCTAATGAAAAAGCTAGCCAGCTTCTACATAACGTTCCCTTCTGAATTACCCTTCGATGAGTCGGTAGTATGAGGCTGACTCACGCATCAAGTTTAGGTACAAACCCTAGGTATATATACACACAAGGTGCTGTATTTTGTATGCTAATGTATGGGTAGGTAACCTAACAGACACCATTACCTATCTACTATCTTGCTATCTGTCGGGCTCCAAATCCACTGTCTCTGAAAGGCTATGGGTTGCCCGAGGCTGTGGGACAAGGCCAGTAAGAGCTGTAAATAATGTTTCGTGGGCAGCATAGTCCCAGCTGATGATAATATACGGTTTCCGATATAAGTAATAGTGCGTTGAGTAAAGGCAGCCGCAACCAAGAAACTCCCTTCTCCGACCGTGGAATAGCAATGTATCAGGTACTATTCGTTATACCGGTGTAGATGCAATGAGTTGGATAAGCCTATACGCCTTTATGCCCCGATGAAGAGCCACCTCTAGAAGCTGGGCAGAGCAGTCGATACGCCCTTGTAAATGTCAGACCGAAGCTTTGTCTCATGAGAATTTCCGCCTAGACACTGTCGACGTAGCATCAGCTACGCCGACAGGTGAGCTGCGAATATTGCGCTACTAGCCGAGCAATTTGGCGTGATATTCGTAAAGTGGTCAAATAGTCCCAAAACCGGAGGCTGAACTTCATTGTGCCATCTCGGCATCACTATCCTCGCTTTCAGCGTAGTTATTCACCTTGGCACGCCGTCTTTCTCGCCCACTCTCCGTGTCGTCTTCGGTATGAATTAGCTTATGGGTCTTCTCATATTCTGCTCTTGCTTCTAAGTATTGGCGATCCCACTCCGCCGCTTTCGTTTCCCAACTCTTGACTGCTTCATAATAGTTTTTCTTCTGCTTAGCAACCTGATCTTCAAATGGCTTCCGGTCTTCGGGAGCTGTTTCCTTCCACATTTTACTCGTCATTACACGGACTTCGTTAGGAGCTGGCTTTCCTTTACCGGCACGTCGGCCTTCTTGGCATTTCATACGTGCAGATTCATAGTTCGCTTTACTATAAAGAAGATAGGCATTTCCCGCGACTTTTGGTGGGGGCCATGGGCGCTCACCAATCTGTGAGACGACCTGTTGCCAGCAGGCAAGCTCGTACGCTTCAGTTCGAGCTTCTTTGGCAGCTTTAGGCGATAATCCTTCTTGCGGTCCTTTACGTTTTAGACTATTTGAGAACGAAAACAACGATTCTTTTGGTAGAACAAGTGGCGCTGGTACTTGAATAGGTCCAAGCATGGTCTCAATAATTTCCGATGCTGCGCGCAATCCTGAAAGGTATGCGCCATGCACGGTTGCAGGATGGGTGTTGGTGGTGTGTTCTCCTGCGAAGAACAGGTTCCCAACTGGTTGAGCCATGGTTTGGTAATCGTCAACGTCCATGGTAGGACCAGCAGAAGAATAGGAACCCCGAGCAAACCTATCTGAACCCCAACGTGTGACAATAGAGTGGACAGGTTGAGGGACCTTAGCACCGAAGACGCGGCGCAATACGCCTGTAGCTTCGGCAACAAGTTCATCGTTTTTGGAGTGCTCTGTGTCAAAGCCCGCATCTCCCGCCATAAGAGCGAGAAGCACAGGAATTCCACTTGTGTTTGAGACATTGAACCATTGGAAGCAACGACCACGCTGAGAAGCATATTCACTCTGTTTGAGGCTATGACGAGAAAGAGGTGCCCTTAAACAGCCAAAAATGTCAGCATCCGTATCCCAAAATGCATGGTCATAAACAAGGATGATCTTGTTTAATATTCCAAAACCAAGGCGACTAATAGCTTCTGCTTTCTCTTTTGGAAGAGGGGGTTGGAACTCGATGCTCCCGTATTTTAAGACACCAAGTGGAATAGTCGAGATGACATAATCGGCTTCAATTACCGAGCCATTCTCGCACTCGATACGAGCACCCACCACCCCGTCAGGGTCGTATGAAATCTTTTTGACTGCAGTATCTTTTCGAATATCGAGGCGCGATGGTGCAATGGCAAGGCCAAGAGCAACGTTTTGAAATCCACCGACTACCATAGTGTGCTTGCCTTCCCATTCGTTACCTGCATCAAGATCCCAGCCTCCGATGCTGAGCTGATGATAATTTGTCGCATTGCTATATTCGAGATTCGCAACATGCCAATTCATGAGCCTGAAATCTTGGGCTGTCAGGTCCACGAGGTTCTTGTACTGGGTGATTGCTTCATCCACGACAGACCCAAGGGTAGCAGCCGGTACTTTAGCAGCCGTGTCTAATTCTAAATCTTGATCTTCAGTAACGCCATCTCTTAATGTCCAGCCCATCAAACGAGCCTTGTATGCTGCTTTGAGAGCCGCTGGTGTACCCGGTTCAACGTGAGCGCGTCCAGTTGCGCGATCTGTAGAGACGGGTACTAAACTGACTTGTGGTCCTAGGCTTTGTTTTGAGATTGGTGGTGCTTGCGGAAGAGCGGCTGTGGCTTCTTCCGCGTCGGCGATCGACTTATGACCTTCCGATGTACTATCACGGCCTTCGTCTATTAGGTCTTTGTTACCTTCGATGAGCTTGGATGGTTCGCTCTTAAACTTATAATCCGAAACTCTCTCTAGGCAATCGTTGAAAAGTTTTTCAACCATTCGATCTCTCTCTTCATCTACCGCTTTGCCGTTTGTATCGTAAAGAATAGCATCAGGTCTCAAAGCGTGGTACGGGAGAGCCATCTGCCCCCGCACTAGTATATTCAAAGGATTTCCTCGCTCAAACCCCGTGATGATCATTCCACCACACTCAACACTGTGACGCCGACCCCTAAATCCTATCATATGAGGACTTTTGCTGCTGTCAAGCGCTCGCGAATAAACACGGCCACCAAGGCGATCTCGGCCCTCAACGATAATAACACGAGGAGGCTCTTGTTCCAAGTCTTGGAATTGGTCGGCATATTGCTTGAATAGACCATCAAGCTGCCTGGCACAACCAAGCCCGCTCATACCAGCGCCTATTACGACCACTGTCTTCCCACTCTTCAACTGTTTAGACCCCTTATGCCTCTTTCTACTAACCGGGACTTCGACGGCACCGAAATTGATGTACCCAGAGCGAACTAACCAGTCATAGCACACGCTGGCAACGTCATACCATTTTTGATCTTTAGCACATCCAACAGCCTCATCGCGCGCAACGCCGATACGTGGGTTGTTGACCCAGAGCCGGAGAATCCCATTTCGTATATTTAGATATGTGGTTACTTGAGCATGGCTTATATGCTCTCTGAGGATGGTGTACTCATCCGGATGTAATGCATATGGGTTCAATCTTGACGACTCAGCTGCTGCAATGCACTGATGGGCGTAATCCTGTAGAGAAATATCGGTCGGTATTGATACGCGTGGTCGTACGTCAAATGACCGTCGTCGTGAGGGAGTTTTAGAAGTTGTAGGTGTTGTTAATAATTCCCCTGCTAGGCCGGAGTCAAGTGGCGTGGTCGCCTTACTAGAGGATGGTATCGATGAAGGAGCCGAAGATATATTTAAATTGTCAGACATAGGTGATATTGACAACTCCAAGGAATCCCCTCTATTTTCTTGGTGGGCGTGAGGACGAGAATCGTCGGGTTGCATCTTATGATGAGGAATCCTATTACTTGATTTAGATTTCCTACAGTGAGTGGGAAGTTCATGCAGACATGTAAGAGACTTACGTGACCCTCTCCTGCAAGTCTGATGCCGGCGTAGAAGTGCTAGCTTCTGTATCTGTGTCCTCCACCTTAACAACAATCTCAGATGCTGAACCTGACATTTCTCTTGATGGGGAAATGTGATCGTTATGAGAGTGAAGGGTTTTGTCGAAGAATATAGAGGATATGGCTGGCATATCATCCACCAAGGCTGGATTTGCTCCAAAGTTAAGATATAACTCTTCAGACGGCATCAATAGACTGGTCCCGTCCTCTGCCAAGGGCCTCTGGAAGGCTGTCATATCTCGTGAGACCACGTTTCGGCGTGCTTGGGACCCAGCAGGGATATATGGGTATGAGGTGAGGTCGTCTGTTTAATTTTCGTGGGGTGCGGAGCCGTTCCGTGGGCCAAGAAGCCTCCCATTGAATGAGATGCCCAAATCTATCTCAGTCCATTCGATAATATCACTGGGACATGGCTGACGACTAGGAGGACAGCGGGTCTGCAGATAAGAGGTCAATTGCTTGAGAGAGGTAAGTAATACACCCTCTGAATATGAGAGCCCACGGAGGAAGCGACGGAATCATCGAACCATCATCATCCACAGTAACCAAGGAGTTGGGTTTATACTGTACCTTAGACGGAGTATGTACTGTACGGTACTGCTCTATACTTGTTGGTTGACTTGCGCGAATGGACCAAGTGACTTATAACATTTAAACTGTTGGTGGAATTGGAAACACTAAAGACATGTCTTCCTAACACCATATCACTAGGTATGCCCTTAAGCTTGAGGCAAAACTGTTGGAACAAGTATGTGATTGTGCTTTAACTCGGATTGGCAGAGGAATGTATAGAGTAGAAGAATGCACTTAAGAGTCAAGCAAGACCTGTTAGATAGATAGACTAGACACTCCCGCTAGGCAATGCCAATGCTGAGACTTCCACTCATCAGATCGGGTAAGGGTAAGGGGCGCTCCGTGCTCCGAGCCACGTGACACAACCATCCCGTACCTACCTGAGGTGTGCACAGTACCTCTAAAGCTGTCTTTCATAACCACCTATGTAGCATACTGTGCAGATTACCTGCCTGGTTTTTATTACTACACAAGACAGACTCGATCCTTATCCTCGACGTAGACACCTTGCCACATGGGCTAAATCAATTGCAAGTTTCATCGTCCAATTGGGCCTACAGAGTACAATAACCATTATCGCAGGCAAATTTACGATCGTCCTCCTGTATTGCATTGTGTGCCGATGATTCCCCCGCATGAGCCTCTTACTACCTACATCATGACTATTACTAGTTGTGACAATACTGTCCGTGGACGTTTATACGATAGCACATGTACACAGCACAACCAATATAACCAATCTTTCCTATAATCAGCCCAAAATTCCAACTCTGGCTATTACGAAAAAAAGGTTATTCAGGTAGATGCTACAGACTGCGGTCCGTCGTGTGCAAATGAACACTGTTCAACTCCCGCTTCCATCATCTTATTCCCGCTAATAATTGACGTTGCACAGATCACAATATTCCTTCGCGCTGTGTTAACAGAGGTTAGCAGCCATACTCCCCAAAAAGATACAATGAAATAAAGAACGATAGGGAATGGGGTTGAATACCTTCTTCCTTCTTTGCGATAAATCTCAGAGCCGCAATTTCCGTGAAAGTTATACCACCCACGAACACTACAAACACCGTCTTCTTATCACCCCCCCCTGATAAGAGTGCCCTGGCTTTGATTGCCTTGTCCTCGCCCTTCTGTATTTCGTCAAAGGCCGGGCCGCGTGCATGTTTTACAACCTCATCAAAACCTCGCCAACCTTGCGCACCACTTCCAGCTACTGTGCCTGCACCAACAGCAGTATTGCCGCGCGTGATGGAGAACAGGTACTGCTTTTGTAGGACACACTGGACTAAGCGGATGGAAAGTGGTGCATACCCACTATATACATAAGCAATATCATCGGGGTCGTGCTCGTTTACTTCGTCCACAATAAGTCTGAGCTGCTTTCGAAGATAAGTATAGTTCGTTTTTGTGCCTGTTGCATTACCCGCCCCGGGCATAGGAATCATATTAGCCATAGGTGAGCTTCGCGATAGGAATAGCTGTAGCTTCTCTAGATTATGTAGTGTTATCAAATGTTGATACCCATAACCCTCGAGCACAAGACGTCTAAAATGGTCAAAATCTTTCGATTTAATGCCGCCAGAGACACAAGAATAAATGCACAAGAGCCGAAGAACCTCAGGCAGCGGCGTGTCCCTGGCAATCAGCTCTTCAATCGTGTCATGCTGGGAGCTCGGATCGGCACCAGCAGCAAGATTTTGTTGAGCTTCCAACAGCCGACTGAACTGATCAGCTCGAGTGTGTTTCATGATGTCTTCTGCTAAACCCGTATGTATCTTCAGACTCTGGTGTTCTGCCTGATAGCTAGGCAATTTCTTTACAAAGTCTTTGAGCTCCGCTGTTGTTTTTGAGCCATGCCGGCTCTCGTAATCGCTTTGTAGTCGCCGTGCCACTTTATTTAGTAGGGTACCGACAATAGCAAAATTTGTGTCCCGAAGACCGTCATACAGCTTGTCAGTTGAGTCTAGCTGAATCTTGCGTTTTCTGGAGGCTGGACTAGGGTTTGGGGTATTCGAGGCACCTTGCGAGGGTTGTTGTGGTGGAGCTCCCACAATAGTTGAATCTACATCGGTCTGGTTGTTCTGAATGCCCCAGACTTCATCAATTAATCCCTCATATGTTAGTTGCGTAAGTAAAGGCGTGACAAAATCCACCTCGCGGTCAATAATGACTACACTTTCTAGGGAGTTGCTTGGTGTGAGTCCGGTCTGGTTCTCTGCATCAGTACTTTCCCCAGCAAGTATTTCTTGTCGCATCCGTGTCAGCAGCTCTGCTACTCGTTTTGCGTGATCTCCTTTTCCGATAACTCGAGGAAAAAGGCCATGTTTCAATTGTATTCCCATCAGTGCTTTGGCCATTAGGAATGCCGGGGTTGAATCTTTGAAGAGATAGAGGTCCCGGAAAGAGTCGTCGAGTTCGAGGGATAAGACATCACGCTCAAGTGGGAAGAAGTAGACTGGTAGTTCTGATATATTGACATCACCGAGGACCCCGGCTTCTTCAAGTAACTTATCGGATACAAGGGTTCGCCGCGGGACCCAGAAGATGTGGAATTCGTGGCCAGTTTGACTCTCACGCTGTAACCGCTTGATCTGGTCTTATTGTTAAGGCAATGTTAGCACTGATACAATGGCGACCCATACATGGGATAGGTGAAATAAACGCCGGAAGGTATGCTATATCGGAGCAATCGCACAAACCCATCCTCGACGGTCCAACAAAACATGATACAGTTCGGGCAAAGTAACTTACCGGCGATCGCCTGAGCGTGGCGGGCACACTCGCCTCGGGCCATGAAGACAACATTGCGCTGGCTTGTATCGGCATTCTGGTTTTCTAGAAAGAAGAATTTATCGACGCCATAGTCGTGTAATGTAGAGACTTTAACAATGACGCCAATTGGGCCAGCGAGGCTACGCTCGATGACAAGATTCTTCTTGCCACGGACCTATAAACAAGAGACATGAGTACACGATGTTGCCATCGAGGTTGCTGCGAAGCAGATGAGGCAGCCTTACTTACGCCTTCTAGAAGATGAAGAAGGTCCTTGCGAGCCTTATCTCTTACGTGTTCGGTGTCGAACCCCACATGAGGAGCCATTGTGAGCTCTTCATGGGGGTTTGCTGCTTGTGCTTGAAACGCGATCTTCCAAAGCTTGAAGTGCCGCGCTTGAAGTGGTAGAAGAGCTGGCGTTGGACTACATAAGTGGCTACCCTATACTAGGTACTAAAAGTAATAGGTAGGTAGCTGCTAGATAGTGGAGCCTTCAAGTTTTGGCGGGGCATAGTGGATCAGCTACAGTTAGGTAGGTTGGTAGATGTGGGCCATACGTACATATACCGACAAACCTATTTTGTTTTCACTTTTCCGTTTTCAAAAGCAAAAATACCGACAGTAAGCTATTAATATTACAGATTACTTACTTATAAAAAATAAAACATAACATTTAACATAATTATAATTGTACGTATATAAATAAATAAATTATATAATTAACTAGGCTGACTAACATAACTAACATAATCAACCTGGTTGATTTGGTTGACCTAACAACGGGCCGGTAAAGGTCGTTTATAGTGCTGTAGAGAGGTAACTGAGGTAACTGTGCGAGCAATAGTCCCCTCAGGCCGTCTAACTCATACCTAGAGACTAGATTATATCCCTAGGGGATAGTTGATATAATGTGAGCCCGAGATCCCGGGTTCCATGGCCAGTGATGTCCTACAGGCCGACTAAAGAGATGATAATACGAACATATTAGTAGAATCGCCTTAGCATATTGCTCAACCTTTATAGCAAAGCCCACTCTACTTCTTCTTGCCATTGCAAGTTTAATGTAAGCCATGTGTTAGTCTAGCCGCCCCGTTTGTTAACTACCTAGCTAAGGATACCTACTTATATGCCGGCGTGTCGTGTTCATAGTAGTGCGGCTAAAATAGTGAGGCTGAGTTGGGTGGTAACAGGTAGTCGTTCTTCGCAGACTACGCTATGCACAGCTTTCCAGTGGCATTTTCGTCAATATCTTGAAGTCTCTAGCCTCACAACTATCGGGTTGGTTGAGCGTGATTATGACGTATCAATTAATTAGGAAGTCGGTCCCGTATAAGCAACAAAACCGTTTAATGGGGAGGAAGTAGCTAAGGCCCGTTTAATACTGTTGAAAGATACAGATACAGGTATGGCACCTGCTATATCAATCCTTATCCGGAAATAGAATTGCGTCACAGAAAAACATGCTCATTAGGTCATAATTTTATCATTTATGAATTTGATCTTCTTAATGAATCTGGGACTGCATTCAGCGTGGTTGTAGTTCTGTCTCATCCAGTATGCAATTCATATTTCTTTACCACAGTTTTGCTTCGTGCAAAGGTGAAAATAGCCATAGTTACCAAAAATAGGTACCCTTGAACGCCCATATTCCTTGCTATGTCCCCGATTCCCAATGAACCCTCCAACTGTGGTCGGGCTAGTCGAAGAGTGACTAGGTATCACCGACCATGCTTAGCCTTCTTTAAATGCAAATGCTAATAGTGACATGCCCGTCTCACGGTCAACAATACCGAATATCGAGACACCGTAACTTATGACGCAACTAAAAGTAGCGTGATCTTTTTCATACTGTATTATCATGGTAATAGAATGCGATATCCCTAGGCCGCTGGCGGTTACCACGGACGAATTCCTCGTCGCCGGGTGGGCGCTCGTTCTTGGTGTTGCCCGTTAACATGCTCTGGATGCTCATGCAAACACTCTCAACACTCTGGACTGGACTCCAACCCTGAGAGCCGAGAAGGTCTAAGCATATGATGCCATTGGAATAAATGTGAGGGTGCATCGGTACGGGTCTATTGTCAAGCTTAACGAAAGTCACCTCAGGCGCCTCTATTTCAGAACTGTATATTAGTTCAACACCCTACAGTCATGGAGAGTGTAGCAAGAACGAGCGTACCGATAGGATAGCTGTTGCTGAATTTAAACTTCAAACGGTACGTTTCACCGGCGTATAAAGGGTTCTGATCTAACACCTGGATATCGAGAAGCCATTCCTCAAGATTGTCAGCGGAGACAAGCGCTATGCCCGGTGGGAGGCTGTTCGTAATCTAGTAAGTAGGGAGAACGAAGTTAGTAGAAATTGCTGAGAGGTGTAACAAAGACTATTGAATATTGCTGAAACATGCCTTCGTCAGCTCCTTGCCTAGTCTTTTAGGGCCAATACCAGCCATGATGGGGTTTTAATGCTATATCCACAAATGTATGATGCCAGAGCGCCCGCGAATAGGTGTAGTTGCGTAGCTCGTGATAATCCACGTAGACTAGGATGCACTCAGATTGACACTTAGATCCTCAAAGAGACAGAAGCGAGCGCCTATGAGCAGCACCAGCGCCGGCGGTCAGGATCCATGTAGGAATATGTAGAGATCGTGTTGGTGTTGAAGTAGATGTTTGCGAGTCAGGAGGACGGTTCACATGGGAGAAACAGGAGTGGCGGAAATTCGAAGGGAGAGGGGTTCATGTAGGCGTGCTTAGTAGGTAGGTAAAACACGTTGTCATTAAGTGTGAGGTGTGATACCAACTGCAGCGAGGAACGGATTAGTATGGTCAGGAAGCGGCTTGTGAGATGCATAGTCATAGTCGATCCGCCCCGCGCTGAGGGGAGCTGTACCTACCTGCCTCTACCTGGGCAGGTACCTGCCCGCAGGTTATCGATAAGTGTATACCTAAGCCGATATGATCAAGTACCTCTGAGATAGGTTTTACTATCCCAAATCGGAAAGGGAAGCTAACCTGAGCCACGCCGCTTTTAGCCTGAGACTGAGCCTTATCCTCTTTCATAGCCCGATATGAACAAAAAACTTGCATAATCTCTAATACACATTTCACCTAAATTGCCCAAAAGCAAAGACCGTTTTGTCGTAAAAACGGATCTTAGTATGTGTTACAGGGTCCGTTTAAGTGATCCGTTTAAGCGACTTCCTAGGAAGTCGCTCGAACACGATCAATCCGCCTAAGTCAACAACGCCGCCCGCATCGCATACACCGACTGCGCCGCTAAAATAAAAGTCCTATCGCGCTTCCGTCACCCGTCACTATTTTCTGCCGTCTACCGGGCGAGGATTGATAAAAGGATCTACTATGCCGATCACATCTAGAAGCTCGTTCAGCAAGAGTGCTTGCGGGAGGTCCTTTTTTCACACTGGAAGTGCTGTGATAGTATCCTTGCGTATATAGTGACAGATTTTTACCCCCCGAGACTGAAAGTTTCGTGGTGTTTCTGTTGCCTGACTGGTGTCATGGGAGACCTCGCCACCCACTACGGACTCCAGACCGTTTCACAACAATCAAGCCCTCGAGATGATCGCCAAGAATACAATTACGATTGCTATCTACTGCTACATAATCAGTTGTCATCAGCGTGCGTTCTAGGCCATCGCGGCCTTGCCCGACAGATTCGGCGCCGAGGTTTAGCAGCATATGAACGTGTAGGGGTACAATTGGGTTACCAACGACACTCAAACAGCTTCGACTCGTCGGCTCGAGTTCTTGGTTGAACGCACGGCTGCGGCTGTGGTTCCTACAATAGTAGCTTGGTTACACTAAAAACAGATTAAAATTCACGTTGATTTAGGTGATCTACTACTGCGGATATCTAGGCACCTGGTGGACAAGGACGACATGTAGAAGAAGTTTGTTTTGGTCGGAGAAAACGGCATTTAAAGCGAGTGCTCTCAAGTATAGTAGCAAGTGATAGCATAAAAAGGTATTTATTAATCTGCTATTACTAGACTTGTAGATCATTTTGGGCGTCATGAAGGATTTGCGTCATTTGTGAATAAAGAGTCTTATCTGCCTGTTGCCATCTTCTGCCATTAGGGAACACTACTCTTCGCAAGTTATCGACCCAAGGGATTAAGGGCTTGTAGTAGTCTGTGAAGTATCCGTCCGCTTTGTGAATGAAATCCCTGTCGTCATCAATCACGGCTTTCTTTAGATCTGCCAATGTCATCGTGTCTACTTTATTCCACTTGGTAAAATCAGTCTCTTGGTCGTGGCCATTTTCGTCGTAATGAACACAAGTCCAGAATAAAACCCAGAAAAACGACTCGAGGTCATCCATATAAGAGTGACCCTCGCCCATAAGGACACCGATTGCCATAAAGGCTCTTGTGCCAGTGATCTCCTTTGCCCCTGATGCCTCTGTTCGATTGACTTCGACCGCGAGATCTAGATCAATTAAAAACGAGGAAAAAGAAGACTCATCAATGCCCTCGTTTATAATAAGATTATTGATCGAGATATCTCTGTGTAGGAGGCCGGCCTTTTTATATAACGATTCATGTCCTTGAATACATCCTTCTAGGGCTCTGAGCAAGGCAGCCCGGGAACTTGCCTTGTAGATGGGTACCCCGTAATCGCGGAGAATGATGCGCCGATGTATTCGATTCGGGAGGGGCTCGTTGCTAGGCTTTATCGGTGACGCAGAGCCCGAGCGAGAACGTTTGCCGGGTGGGAGAATAGCACCAGTCTGGCTAGATGATCGCTTCAAGCCGGCAGAGCTATTGTAGCGCGGTATGGCTTCTACAGCCACGGTCTGCCGGTTACGTGCACGCCCAGTTCGGTAGTTGCTTGCTTTCGTAATATCCAACCCTTTCCGAACATTGCCCTGAATATCGTCATCTTGATCCTGTATACGCACTGTCTCATGGTAGTAATGCCGCGCCACATTTGTTATACCTTGAGTCGTTGCTTCTCGGAGTAGCTCTCCTTCTTCGTCACGCTCTATAAACTGCCATGAATCCTTGATAACAAATGGTGTAGATTTGTTCTCTTGCAAGTACGCTTTCCAACAGACGGTCGCACGGCCTACTATGCTATGCGCCTTTCTGATAAGCTTATTGTCGAGAACTAGACGTTTCGTCGTCTTGTTCTGTTCGATCTCGATATATTGCTCATGATTTGACTTAATGATCGTAGGGTCGAAGCCGAGGGCCCCGTTGTCCATCCAAAGAAAACCAAGGATCGTCGACAAAAAACGCTGTCCGTCTTTGTTGATGTCAAATCTTTCGGATGCGATGCCGCCAAGCCGGTCAAATTCCCAAAGCCGCATCCAACTTCCACACAGGGTAAAGGCCAGAACAAAGCGCCGCGTCGGCTGCGCAGTAAACACCTCCTTCACATATCTTGCTACATCGAGGTGGGCTTTAGATAGCGTATCATCGCTCGGGTTGCTCTTTAACTCGCCGGGCACCAGGATATGTTCCCAATGGTACTTTGCGGCTTTATCGGCCTTTGGATCGTCCACAAAGCCAACATTCAGCTTACGCCGCGCAACCGAGCCCTCCAGCGGCGTATCGGGCTGTGCCAATAGCCTTCGTGCTGTTGACTTATAGGCTTGTGCCCATTGTAGAATCCGTTCGACGAGATTAGCAAGCCAGTCCAGAACACTATCTTGCTTGGCGTCTGCCGGCCATCCGGTCCAGCCCTGCTGAAACAGTGGCTGTGTTCCTTGGGTACACTTATGGAAAATTTTTTGGGATGCCGTCTCGAGTTCCGGGATGTTGCCGAAAAAAGCTTCGTAGAAATCCGGAATATCGATATACATAACGCCAAGTTCATCACTAAGTGTCTTGTCCATCTGATCGCGCTTCTCGGAAGAATTCACGATGCTGCTTGTAGTGAGGCGCCATGGTGTCTGTAGGATAGTGGAGATAGGTTTTCGCGGAGGGGTGGATTCGGTAACAGCGTGGTAGACTTGTTCCCAGATTTCGACATCGGGTTGGTTGTCGAGGACAGCATGTAGAAGAGGTTTGATTCGGTCGGAGTGGACGGTATTAGAAGCGAGTGCTGGAATAAGCTTGGAAATATCTTGAAGAAGACTGCCATGGCCGGTTTGGGAAGGCAGATGGCGGGAAGCTGGGTGATTAAGGAATGTAGAGAAAAGTGTAAGCACGATAGGTTGGAGATCTAGTGGTTGATTAGGACAAGTCGATGGGAAGTTGGTGGTTTGTACTCACTTTCACGGTTGACTGTATCAAGTTCGACAGGATCCCGAACAATTGTGTTCAGTGATGTACGGCTCGGGTCGAGGTGTGCACCGAGAGGGTGGGCCTGAACAATATCCAGCTGGTGTTGGTCCATTACGACATTGCGACAAAATGGTGCATTTGGCGATGTAGATTGCCCTATGCGCAATCAGCAATATGTTACGGTGGCCCACAGCACATACTGAGTCAAAACCTATACACTTAACGTTATATCCTTTGATTTCATTAACTTTCCAGCTTTCAACGCGATTTATTTACTAACAATAAAACATATAAAATTAAATAAAATTAAATAAAATTAAATAAAATTAAATAAAATTAAATAAAACTAAATAAAATAGCTCTGTTAATTATACATTTAAAAAACTTAGTTATATATAAATTGTCAGGACCAGACTGGCTAGACTGGTTACCAGACCTATAATAAGCTATAGGGACTGGACTTGACTAGGTGCAATAGCGAGTCACTGGCGAAGCAGAAGCGAAGCAGTAGGTGTACGAGGGGTAAGCTACTAATAGGTGGCCGAGAGAGAAGTTGATAACTTGGAAAGGTCAGGAAACAGGTCCTGGACCCCCCTAGGCTATAGATCTGTTGGATTTGAGCCTCTCCTAACGAGCCTGAGGCTCGTGCGTGGGAGGCGCGTATTAATTACATAAGTAATGTGGCTAGTATTAAGTAGTTTGTACAGTGTACTAAAAAAAGCTTATTAAATAATTCTTTTAAATTAAAGCTAAAAACTAATACAACAATAAAGCATATATATAAAATTTAATAATTAAAAGTTTTATTAATTTTTATATTTTATTAAAAAATGAGCTATATATATATAATCGATAAAATTGTTAAAATAGTAACATTTACTGCAATTATTTTTTTATTTTTTTAATAATTTTTATTTATAAAAAAAAAACTTTATTATAAAAGTTTATAATAAAAACTTATAAATTTATTTAGTTTTTAAATTTATATAAGCTTTTTAATTAAAGCGGCTAAATATATTAGTAATAATAAAATTTGTAAATATAAACGCTGATTTTTTTAATATATTAATTATTAAATTTATTATTTTTTAACAAATGTTTTATTTAATTGTTAAATAAAGCTACAATATAATAATAAAATATTATAACATTTATAAAATAAAGTTTATTAAATTTATTAAATAAATATATAAAATAATATATTTTAATTATAAGTTAATATATATAAAAGTAAATAAAATAATTAATAAATAATATAATAAATTAAAAAAGCTTAATATAATAATATAATAAGTTTTTAAGTTTAAATATAAACAAAAATATAAAAATTTTATATATTTAATAGTAATAAAGTTTATTAAAAACTTTGTTAAATAAATTAATAAATAATTAAATAAAATTATTAAAGCAAATATTAAAAATATTAATATTATTAAACTTTTTAAGCTTATTATTAATTTTGAAAAAAAAATTTTAAATTATTTATTTTGTTTAAACTATTAAATTTTAAAATATTTATAGCGCTGAAATTATTAGTAATATATTAAGCTATTATATTATAGCTTTTAAGCTATATTATAAAACAATAGTTTTAAACGTTATAAAAACTAGTAAAAAATTTATAAAAAAAGAAACATTTTTTATTTTTTAAAAAAAACAAAATAAAAATAAATTTGTTAATTAAAAATAACAAAATTGTTAAAAATAGTTTTGTTAAAAAAAAAAAAAGCAAAAACGTTATAACAATTTTAAATAAAGCAAATAATAAAAAAATATTTAAAAAAACTTACAAAGTAATTTTTGTAAACATTTTAAAATAAACATTTATACAAAAAACAAAAAGAAAAATTTTAATATTATTAACTATATAATATATTATAAATATTATTTAATAATTAAATATTAGTTTATATTTTTTAAATTTTAAATATAATTATTAAAAAAATTGCTAAATTGTAACTAAATATTCCCTTTGACCCCCCTTGGTCCTCGACCCTCCTCGACCCCCCCCCCCCTCCCGACCCCTCTTCCCCCCCCCTGGGTATAAAGCACCAAATATAGCCGTACGACCTGTATGGTTGACCGACAAGGTTAAAATCTTCCAGAGGAAGTAAAACTGTCCCTGGAACAGTTTATACAACTACTTTTTTCTTATAGCAGTGCTAAAAAAAGCTATTTTAGCACTTCTATATAAAAAGAACTTTTTAAACAAGTATTTTATTTATATACTTTTATTTTTTTAATTACTTTTGATTATTTAAAGCTTTTTAAATTTTTTAAAACTTTATTAACAACTTTTGATTTTTTTAAACTTTTGACTTTTTTAATTACTTTTAGTTATATTTAGTTTTTTTTATAAATTTAAATATTTATATAACAAATAAATAAATATTAATAAATAATTAAATATAATATATAAATAAAATATATAAAAAGTTGCTAATATTAATTTAATAGTTATATATATAGTTTATAGTTTAAAATATTATAAATATATAATTTAATTAATTATATAATATATAATTTATATAGTTTTATATAATTTATATTATAATTTATATAACTTATAAATTTAAACTTATAAAATATAATATTTTTAACTTTTTATTTAATAATTTTATAACTTTTTTTTTTAATATTTAATAATACTAGCTTATATAATATATTTTTGTTAATAATATAACTAATTAATAAATAAAATAATAAAATAAATAATAAAATATATAAAATAACAGTATAAAAAAAAAAGTTTAAAAAAAACAAATTTAAAGTTATAAAAAAAAAATTTAATTTTTAAAGCTTTTAATAGCTTAAATTAAAAACGTTTTTAATTTATAAAAAAAAAACTTATTAATTTATTTATTAAAAAATTTAGTTATAATAAATTTAAAAACTTTTTTATATATTTTTAATATATTAAACTGTTTTTTAAATTTAAAAAAAGTTAATTTTAAAAATATAATAATAATAAAAAATAATACAATTTATATATATAGCTATAAAAAAATCGATATAAAAATTTATAACTTAAAAAAATATATTATATATAAGTTATATAATATAGCTTATTATTTAAAAATAGCTATAAATTTAATATTATTATAAATTTTAAACTATATAAAAATTTATTAAAAAAAATAAACTTAAGTTTAATTTTTTAAAACATTGTTAAAAAGTATTTTTATACTTTTTAATATATATATATAATTAATATATAATAAAATATTTTTTAATATAATTTATAATATATATTTTTTATATATAAAAAAACTTGTTAAATTTTTATATAAAAAAATTAAAAGCTAAAACAAGCTTATATTATTAATATTAATAGCTTAAATATTTAAATTTTAAATTATTAAAACAACTATTAATTTATATTACAAAAATAATAATTATATTATATTTTAATAATAAAATTTATATTATTAATTATATAATTTATAACAAAGTAAAAATATATTATAAAATAATATAAAAAGTTTGTTTAAAAATTATAAAAGCAAATATATATTTAATTATTAATTTTTATAAATATAATAAGTTTAATTAAAAAAAACATTTTTAAAAAATAATATTAATAATTAATTGCTATTTAAACTATATATAAAATTATTATATAAATAATAAACTTGTTAATATTATATAAGTAGTTTTTAAAAATTGTATTAAATATATAAGCTATTATTTTAATACTAAAATAAAAATTATTAAATATAATAACAAGTTTATTAATTTAAAACAAAAAATTATTTATTTTAATAAATTAATTATTAAAAAATATAATATTACTTTTAAAATTTTATTATTATATATTTAAAATTTTAATAGTAAAACTAAAAAAATAAAAGTTATTATTAAATTAAAAGCAAACTTTATATATAATAATTATAAGCTTTTTTTTTTATATAAATTAAAATAATTTATATAATAGTTTATTTATATAATTAAATATTTAAATAAATTAACTATTAACAAACTTTTTATAAAAAGTTTTATTTTTATTTTAATAATTTATAAAATATAATAAGCTATAAAAAAAGCTTGTTATTTATTTATTTAAAAGTTTTTAATTATATAATATTTGTTATAATTTAATAAATTAAATAAAAAAAGTATAAATATTAAAAGTTTAATTTTAAAGCTTAAATAAACTATTTAATAATTTATTAATTTATTAATATTTATTATATATAGTTATTATAAAAAAATAAAATAATTGTTACAAAAAATATAATTTTTAATAAAAATAAATTTTTTAACAGAAATTTAAACAAATTTAAAAACAAGTTTTTTAAAATTTTTTTAAAAGTTTATAAATTATTAATTAAAAAAATTATATATAAAAACATTTTTAAATTAAATAAATATATAAAAAATTATTTAAAAAATAATAAGCTTTTTAATATATTATTAAAAAGTATATTAAAAAATTTTAATATTATAAAATAAAAAAAAAACAAATTTATAAATAATGTTTTAAAAAAACTTTTAAAAAAAATATATTTTTATATAAATGTTAAATTTAAACTAAAACTTTTAATATTTTTTAAATTTTTTTTTGCTGTATTATTAAATTTAACAATTTTTTAATTTAACAATTTTTATTTTTATTTAAAAAATAAATATATTAAAAATAAATTATAAATTTAAATTAAAATGTTATTTTTTAATTTATTATAAAATAAATAAACTATTTGCTTTTATTTAATAAAACTTTATAATATATTATATATTAATAATAAATTAATAACAAAAATATAACAAGTTTATTTATTAAAAAACGCTATATATAGCTATAATAACTTATTATAAATATTTAATATTATAAAAAGTTTTATTAATAAAAAAAAATTAGCTTTTAAAAAAGCTTATAAAAAAAAAACTTTTAAATAAGTTATAAATTTTTTAAAAGTTTATATATATTTAAATAATTAATTTTAAATATTAAATATTAAAAATAAATTAGTTAATATTTTTTATAACAAAATATTATAAATATTAAATATTAATAAAACTGTTTAAAAAAAAAAAAGCTTTTAAGCTGTATAATTATTACTAAAAAGTTTATTTTTAAAAACTATTATTTTAAAAAATAAAAATTTATTATTAAAACTTATTTTTTTTATTAAAATAATATAACAAATTTGTTAATTATTTGTTAAAAAATTATTTTTACAAAATTAAATATATATATTTATAAAACTATATTAAAATAAACATTTAAAAAAATTTTTCAAAAAGCTTTTTATAAAAAAGCTTAACGTTTAATTATATATAAATATATATATATAAATTTAATAAATATAGCTATTATAATAAATATAAAACTTATTTAATAATATAAAAAAAATAACAATTTAATTATAGCAAAAAAAACATTTATATTAATATATTAGCAAAAAAATCGTTTAAAATATTAATAGCTATTACTATTAAATTTAATTAAAATTTAAATAATATAATGTTATAAATATATTTGTTAATATTAAATTAATTAAAAAAGTTTATATATATATATTATTAAGTTATTAAAAGTTTAAAACAATAGTTTAATTATAATAAATTTTATATAAATTATAAAAGTTTTTTTTATTATAATAAAAAAAGCTTATTAAATTATTTTATAAAATAAAATTTATTTTTATTTTTTATAAACTTTATTATTTTTTAAAAAGTAAAATGTTATTATTTGTTTATATTAACAATATAATAATAGTTTAAAAAAAAAAAACTAAAAAATAATTAATAAAATAATCGAAGTTTTAAAAATTAAATATAATTTTATTAAAAAAAATAATTTATAATAGTTTTTAAAAGTAAAAGTTATAAAAAATAAGCAAAAAAGCTTTTTATAGCTTTTTTAAACTTTTTATATTGAAAAAATCGCTAAATTAAAAAATTTAACATTTGATATTTATATAAACATTTTAATAAAAATTAGCAAGCTTTTTTTTTATAAAAAAATTATAACTTTAGCTAATATTTATTTATTTTAATAAAAAATAAAGTTTATATTATATATTATAATAATTATATATTTTAATATAATATTTAAAGTTTTATAATTAATTCGTTTTAATTATAATTTATTATTTAAACATTATAAAGTAATTAATAAGTTTTTATTTTATTTATTAAACATTTAGTTATATATTTTATAATTTAAAAATAAAAACAACTTTGTAATAGCTAATAATATTTTATTTAGCAATAATATTTTTAATTAAAAAAGCTTTTAAATTTATATTATAAAACTTTTTAATAATATTATAAAATAAAAAATTAATAAATAAAATATAATTATTACATTTATTATTAAAGCTAAATTTTTTATATTTATATAAATAGCTAAAAAAGTTATATATATTAATTAATTAATTAATAAGTTTAATATTAGTTTTAATAATTAGTATATATATATTTAATATAATAATTAATAAATTATAAAGCTAATTATTAAAAAAATAGCAGTTTTATATATTAAATTAAAATATATAAATATATATAACTATTAATTATATTAAAACATCAAATGTAAAAGCTTTATAATAAAATATATATTTATTAATAAAATAATCGCTAATAAGTTTATTAAAACTTTTATATTATAAAAATAGTTTATATTTTTAATGCAATTAAAATTAGTTATATTTTTTTAATAATTTAAATTATTAATAAACGTTTTAATTATTATTAACTAGTTTAAAAATTAATTAATAAATAAAAAATTAACAAAATAGTTAAAAAATAAATAATTATAACTAATAATTATTTAAAATAAGCTAATTAAACAAAAGCGAAAAAAATAAAAGTAATATAATTTAAAACTTATTAAACTATATATATTTAAAAAAAAAAAAAACAAAACGTTTAAAAAAGTACTTTTTTTAAATATAAACGATTTTATTACTGCAATAGTTTAAACTTAGTTTAAAAACTCCGACTAGCTGTTTTTTTTTTTTTTTTTTTTATATTTTTGTTGTTGTTTTTTTTTTTTTTTTTTTATATTTTATATTAGTTTTCAATAAGCTTAAAAAAATGCAAACAATAGTATAAAAAACAGCAAACTTAACAGCAAAAGCACTATTAATAAAAATATTATATAAAGCATAAAAAGTTTAATAAATATTAATAAGTTTAAATTAATTAATTAACTAATATTTATTAATAAAAAAACAAACTATTTATATAATTTTATATATATAATTGTTAAAATAGTATATATAACAGTTATTATAATTTGCAGTTTTTTAATAAATTTTGTTTATGTTGGTTCAATGGTTGTATGTATAGCCTTCGCAGTATGTACAGCCTACAGTTTGGAGTACTGTAAACATACAGTCTAGTCAACTATACAGCACATAACCCACACAGCCCTATATAGCCTGTACTGTAGCCCATACAACCCACAAACCTAGACTTACAAAATACAGTATTTTTAACCCTTTGTTTAACAATCTTATAACCTCTCCCCCCAGTGTTTAATAGCTATAGCTTGTACGATATATTCTCGTTAATAGTATAGCTAATTAATACTAATTAGTAGTTTACTAATAATTACAAATTAGCAAAATTAAAAAAATAAAAACTAGCTATAAAGTAACTTCTGTTTAAATCTTTAATTTAGCTAACCGAAGTAAATTACTATTTAGTTAACAAGCAAAAAAAAGTTAAATCGACTGTTAAACAACAAAAACTAACTTATTGCAAAGTCGAAGTTGCTTTTATACAGTAGCTAGTACTTTTTGTACAATAAATTGACAAAACAGCGAGCTATTTCGCCACTCTTTATACTAATCGACAAGTTTTATAAAGTAGAGCTAACTATTAACTAGTTAGCTATTGAATATTAACAACCTTTTTATACACTTACTTATGGCCTGATTTACCTTTAAACCAACGTACAAAAAAGCGTTGAATCAACGATTTGAACAATAAAAACTTATTTACTATAAAGTTAAGGTTGCTTCTACATAATAGCTAGTGCTTTTTGTACAAAAAATTAACGAAACAATTAACATATTACTTAAACCGACGTCAACACCCCCCCCCCCCTTACCCCCCCCCCCTACTCCTTTTTAGTCGACAAGCTACTATGTTGTTAACCAACCACCCGACTAGGATTAAAACCAGTTAATCAACCAGTTAATCAGCTAGTTAATCGGCTAGCCAGTTAACCAACCAGTCACCTGACTAGACCTAGGACCAGTCAATTGACTAGTCCAGGGACCAGTCACCTGACCAGGTCCGCGACCAGCCAATCGACTAGGTCGAAGACCAGTTAAAAAAACCCCCTAAAACCCTCTCGGACTCCCTCGACCCCCCTAGGACCCCTTCGACCTCCTAGGGCCTCGCAAGGCTTCAAAAAAGGACCCTTTAGGACCCCCCTTGACCCCTTGATTCTTCGACCCCCTTTGACCCCCTTTGGTCCTCGACCCTCCTCGACCCCCCCCCTCCTCCCAACCCCTCTTCTCCCCTTCTAAGTATAAAGCACCAAATATAGCTATACAATCTATATAGTTAACCGACAAAGTTAAAACTTTTTAAAAAAAGTAGAACTATTTTTAAAACAGTTTATATAACTACTTTTTTTTTATAATAGTATTAAAAAAAGCTATTTTAATATTTTTATATAAAAAAAACTTTTTAAACAAATATTTTATTTATATGCTTTTATTTTTTTAATTATTTTTAATTATTTAAAGTTTTTTAAATTTTTTAAAACTTTATTAATAACTTTTAACTTTTTTGAACTTTTAATTTTTTTAATTATTTTTAATTATATTTAGTTTTTTTTATAAGTTTAAATATTTATATAACAAATAAATAAATATTAATAAATAATTAAATAAAATATATAAATAAAACATATAAAAAGTTGCTAATATTAGTTTAATAGTTATATATATAATTTTTATAATATATATAATTTATAATTTAAAATATTATAAATATATAATTTAATTAATTATATAATATATAATTTATATAGCTTTATATAATTTATATTATAATTTATATAATTTATAAACTTAGATTTATAAAATACAATATTTTTAACTTTTTATTTAATAATTTTATAACTTTTTTTTTTAACGTTTAATAATTATAGCTTATATAATATATTTTTGTTAATAATATAGCTAATTAACAGTTTAAGCAATTTTATAAAATATTATAAATATATTATAAATAAAAAATTTTACAAGTTTTTTTTAAAAAACTATATTAAATTGTTATAAAAGTACTATTAATTAATATATAGCAAATATATAAATTTATAAAAAATAAATATAATAAATATTATAAAAAAAAATATAAATATATAAATAATTTATAAATATTTTAATAGCTTTAAAAAAAAAACTAATATAATTAATATTATATTTTTATTAAAATGTTTATAAATATTTAATATATTTACTATTAGTTTATTAAAATTAAAAGTAATAATAAAAAAAACAAATAAACAAGTTTATTAATAAAATATAATAAATATAAACAAAAGCGTATATATTATTATAAATGCTAAAGCATAAAAAAAGCAGAAAAAGCAGCAACAAAAAGCTTTTTTTTTTTTTTTTTTTTTTTTTTTTTAAAAAAGCAAAAAAGATTTTTTTTTTTTTTTTTTTAAAAAAAAATATAAAAATAAAAAATATATATATATTTTATAAATATTTTTAAAAAATATAATTAAATTATTTTTAAATAAC
>MU378283.1:0-70036 GCA_022495175.1 Hypoxylon argillaceum | reverse complement strand
TTTTTAATATAATTAAAATAAAAATATTAAATATTTTTTAATTTTTATAAATATATTTTTAAAACTATTATTTTTATTAAAAATTTTATTAATTTTAGTTTTAAAAAACTAAATATAAAAAAAAAAAAATTAATAAATTTATTATTTATAATATTTTTTTTTTTTTTTTTTTATTAACTAAAACTTTAATTTTAAAATTTAATAGTTAATATAATATAAAACTTTATTAAAAATATTAATAAAACAAAATAATATAATATATATATATTATTTATTTTAAAAAATTAATTATAATTATAAAAATTATTTTTAAAAATTTAAAGCTTAAAACAATAATAAATAAATAACGCAAATATATATTTAAATATAGCAAATTTTCAAAAAAAGCTGTATAAAAAGCGTGCCAATTATTTCTAACTAGCAGTGAACTAACTATTTTAAATAAAAAAAAATAAAAACTAAGTCTTGATGACTTAATCAACCTAACCCTTATGTGGTTAGGTTACCCACACCGTTTCAATACAGTATATTGATAGTAGAGCACCTACATGTATGTAAGGTTTGCATGGACTTGTCCCTTGTAAATCGGATTTAAGACGGGATTTCGTAATTTGCCAATTCGCTTCCCTATTTTCTCATTAGGGATTTGAAATAGGTACGTGCTCCCTAGTTCAAGTCGGTCATTCAAAATAGCGAAGTACCGTAACCCTCCTGATTCGGGAAGCTCTTGAGCAATTAGTGCTTGAACCACTTCAAATACAGAAATAACACTTCATAATTAGCTAATTAATCATAACCACACTTCATACTAAACGACATTTTTATTTTAAGCTGAAAAGGATAAAATCCTATAGAATACCTATACTAGATCCAGCAAGTTTCAGCACCGTGGAACTCATTCGTTACTCTGAGAACACTCCTTCCATTATCAATACTCATCGTGTTTATATTGTTTCCCTAGTGACTCTGCTTAAAAATACCGGCTTAACCTTTTCGATTGCCCTAATATAGTGAGAAAACTGACTTTGGCTTAACAGAACCTGTACCGCTAGATGTTGCCAAGACCGCACGTATGTACGCGAAGCACGGACCTTCTACTCCAAGCGCTTTACTGTAGGTATGTCGATAGCGCAATAAGGCGTGTAGCATTGGGTTAGAGGCAGGGGAAGGAAGATGGAGAGGTAGTCGGGTTAGAGTTGGGTCGGCCGATGGAATCGCTTCCGACAGCGCAAGTTCGTAGACACCGGAAGTCCGGGCATGACCCCACGCAATCGGAGGAGACTGACCGCGACATGCCGAGTGCCAAGGTATCAGTCATAACTTCCCGCGCGCGTTGAGTCACTAGCTTGCTTATTTGGAATGATCGTTGTCGGCTTCACGAACCGCGAGAAAGTCTTAGGGGACCATATTGGTGTAGTTTAAGCTTGCATATCCGCATTAAATCGTTTCATACAATTCGTAGAGGTAGTTTATGTTGCCATTGTCCATTAGAAACTCCCATCGATTCTTTTAAGTCTGTATTGCCATTGTGTGGCTTTAGGATAAGTTATATGATATCCTAGGAATCCATATCCCAAGGTTTCTGTCCCGGTCCCAGACGATCCGAAGCTACAGTATGTATCCTGTCTACTGAAGCTGCAGGGAGTCACTCCAAATCCACCAAAGCTGACCCTGTCGTCGCCCTATATGTAGATCTTCAATATTATCGACCAGGATCCCAGATACAGCGAGCGCGATAAAACAAAACTACAAAATTTTTAGACCAGCTAAACAGGATACGCAAAATAGAGCCTATTCTTCGGAAATTGGTTGCCACCGACGAATGCGGCAGTAATTTGCGCGCATTACTGCGAGATACGCTCTGTGGCTTGTCGTAGTGCAGAGAAAGTGAGCTAAGCTGCTAACCTGTCTTATACAGCGTTCATGCATGGCAAGATGGATTAGGTAATACTATTGGTTTATATAGAAGCTTCTTAGGTATTAGTCATCTCGCGTGTCGTGCCGGTATCACCACTTGGAAGATACTACACGACCGGGATAATTATCATCCTCGTTAGCGAGAGGGTCCCCTCCTTATACCAGATATCTAGTTTTCGCTCGCCGGATGATCATTGTAAGCATCCGTTAAATCTCTTCGCTGTGAGTGAAGGAGTATATATAACGGAGTTTAAGAAATACAAACTTATTAAAGAATGAAGTCTAAAGAAAAAATAAGTTATATAAATATAAATAGTTAAATAAAAGCTAATAACAGCATAAAGGCAAAGTTTAATATTTTTAATTTTTAATTTTCTTTAAGAAGAAACCCCCTTCTCCCCCTCTTTAATTCTACACCATGAGCATCATTCACTTAACATGATGCTACCATCCTTTCCAAGGATACCATACATCTTCAACACAGTCGTTACCATCGACGACGTAGTAATACGGATAAGCCGACGCCGTGATGCAAGAGTGGCTCACATGCAATGTGATTTTGTCCCCAATTTTGAAAGCTGCCTCCACAGTTTCGTTCGAATCACTGCATTTCAAAATGCCGTGCTCTTGGCTTATATCATTTACAAACCAGTTGGGATGATCAATAACAGTCGCAAATCCGTTATAGCTGCTGTACTCTCGTGTCAAGGCAAGGACGCCTGCATTCACAATTGCCTCATTTCGCTCGGGATAGAGGCCCGACACTTCGACAACAACTCGTGCAGCCATGTCAGCAACACCCACAGACTTCGTTGAGACTTGCATTAAGTCGTTTGCGATATAGTTACCTGAAGGTTGTCAGCTCAATTGAATTAAGTCACGGTGCATCGCGGAAACTAACCAGGGTGCAGCTCAAGGACCACGTTGAGATTTGTGGATTCTTTCAGAGACGAAATAACATGGGCTGTGGGAGTAGTTCCGAAAGAAAGGACAAGAGGTGCCGGTGAAAGGCCCGATAACTTAATCTTAGCTGCGACTTTGATTAGAGACGAGGCTTCCATATGTAGCACCGATTGAGCTTCTGTCAGTGAAGTACAGTCGTAAGACTGCCCCCCGTAAGCGTACAACCCACAAAGAGAGGCTGCATGTGACTGTTGTACGCGATTGATCAAGGCGATCAGGCGTGGTGAGTCAAATGGAATGCCGGCTCTGCGGGCACCGACATCGACCTTGACGAAGGCCTCCCATGTTTGTTTATGTGGATCTTGCGACTGGAATTTCTCAAGTATGTCGATGTGTTGATCATGATCTACTAAGACTACAATCTTGACAATGTTGGAGAGTTCGGCAAGGTCGGAAAGAGCCCCCGGTCGCAGGGGCATGCCATATAGGACCTGCATAAGGCAATTAAGTATAAAGGTGAGCTAGTGAAAGAGAGAGGATAGTAGGTAAAGGATAAGGAGTGACATGTAAGGGTATTCTGCTGACCTCAGACACGACTTTTTCTTCAATCAGTGGTAGCAGTCCGCGCGCCTCGCGTAAAGTAGATACAACAACTTTGCTATGCTTGCCACCTAGCATGAGGCGTGTAGCTTCAACACACTGTAAAAATATTAGTATAACTGGGGTGGATAATGCATTAGAAAAGTAGGGCAGATGGTGGGTGTTCTAGCCTACCTTGAGTGTTTTCACGTGCGGTCGAAAGGTTAGACCTTTCTCCGCGACGGCTTGAAGCATACTGCGTGCATTCTTCTCGATTATTGGTCGACTAAGGATGAATGAAGGCGTTGGCAAGTCTAAGATGTGTCTGCCAATGTAAGACGCGGGGTCTTTTCCAAATCTAGTGGCCATGTTGCCGGTGTTTATAGTGAATCAGGTTATGATTGAAAGAAAAAAAAGATTAAGAATAAACTATAAGCCACTCAAATGGGCGACAGGTGCGGGGTAATATAGCAACGTGTGACGGGAGCTCTGCTCTGTTCAGCAGTGTCTTAAAAGTTAGTATTTACATATTTTAGTCATAGTCGGTTTAATCATAGCAGCAAGGCGGCGCCTATGTAGATCCAGAATATGTAGGACCGGCGTGACATCCCAGGTACATTCACCAAGCTTGCTCATCCCCTCACTCTGGTGCTCAAATTATATCATGGCGCCTCTTGGATTCCTTCGTAAAGATCATCTGTACCAGTCAGAGAAGCCCAATGAGCCCCGTATTGAATTACAAGACAACCAGAAACAAACCAACGTTCTGACAGAGAATATCAGCAACGTTCCTATAAGAGATTTCCTAGGCGATGAGGCCCGATATTTCCTAAATGAGTATGGGTTTAAGTTTATCACCTTCCCGACTTCAACTTTGAAGCTCGCCAACAACTCAAGCGGGATGAACATGGAAGAGGTTCAGGATTATCTCATTAAGACAGTATCCTTCATCAAGTCAGAGCTTCAGCCTGAAAAGGTGCTTCTCTTCTGCTGGAGGTTAGGTGTTCCCATACATCACAAGAAGAATACCATCAGCAACCAGCTCAATGATATGAACTGCGATTAGGTCTATTGTGAAGATGTTGTTTAAGGCTAGTTCTACCTTACATTAAGCGACAGATTTACACTATTGGAAGTGACTAATATCGTTCACCAAGGTGATACTTCCACTACCGCAAAGATAACGTATTTTCCTTTGACCAATAAACAGGTTACTCTCCCAGGGGAGGTAGGGAGCGTCTTAGTCGGCAACTGTCGGACATTGAAAAAGAGCACTACAGTGAGGAACGCTACCACATCCAGATCATCAGGTATGGACTTGACTGTTGACTCATTAGATATCATAGCTAATCTCAGCACCAGCATCCTTTAGAGCTACTCCTCCATAGCGGCCGAAATGAAGTGGTGTGGGACGAATGTCAGTTTATATGGAACTATCGTTCTCTAGCCCAGAGTACATCGACCGAGGACGATACAACCGTATCTTCTCCTCACCTCATTGGAGTCTTGAAACTGACTGTGTGTTGTTCCAGATGGCTATTTTTGGTGTGAAAGGCAAAGTTCTAACGCCAGAATATCGACATCTCAACTTTGAACTTCAACACGCCTTTGATTTCAGTATGGAACAGGGTTATCGACTAGTCCTATCTCTCTTTGGAGACAGGAACCGTTGCAACGATATAGTAAGGGTGGAGGGTGATAGGACAGATGTCGAGTACTTTGACCAGGTTGTGCAGCACCTTACAAGTCAATTTGCCAATGATGGCCCGCAAAAGGCTTTGGAGCACTTCTTAAAGCGTGGATATGCAGACGGAAACAGGAGTCATCACAACCAGAATCAGTAGCGTGAGTTCAAGAAGTAATATTGAATTTAAACGATTGGAAACAAGCTGTGTGTATGGCTTGTCTGAAGTTTAGCTCATAGATGTATACGGGCGTCCATTCAAGTAGGTAGATACCCGGGCTAGCTTTTCAGAGCAGTTCTTCACGTAGTGAATCAAGACAGTGATCATCATGCCAATCCAGGCCCTCCTTTCGGTTGCCTGCACGCATAGAGGTTACCCATCTTTGATTCGATGTTATTTTCGTGTAAAAAATGGCACTTTCAAGAATTAAGCGAGCCTTTTCTAAGCATAGAAATATTTATTTAGATTCATTAATTGTATCTTGAAACCTCCTTAAATACAATAGAGTAAATACATATACATCTGGTTGATTATCGAACCCCCTGTATCCCACATAGAAGGCCGGCTCGGTTTTGATGATTACCAATGCGGAAATATTGGTACAGACATTATTAATTGAACGCTCAACTGTTTGACTTCTCGCATCGGTTTCGGGCAGCATCTACCATCCGTGATTGAAGATGTGACGCCTTGGTTCCGAAGTTCACTCTTTAATAAGCTTAGGGTTTGTCGTCGATACTATTTCAGTTGAGCATCTATCTGCGCAGAGTACGTCAATGAATCTCATTCCATCCCCTTTATTCATCACCACCACTATTTCATACCCTTTTCATGATTTTCGGAATGAGGTTATCGATAGTAAGGGGAGCGGTCCTTGCCTTGTTGGCAGGCGTTGTCACCATCGCAGTCACCGAACCAATTGTTCACGATAAACATAGACAAGTTACATATCGGGGAATTACCAAGGGGGCGGTTGAGCACTTCTTGAATATTAGATTTGCGCACGACACGTCTGGCATACGTCGCTTTGCTCCTCCCGACTCATACACACTCACAGAAGGGAGCGAGGTTGATGCCACTCAGCCAGGACCGGCGTGCCCCCAATCTAAAAGAGCGCTGCCACCATTCTTCGACAAAACCTCAGAAACCAGCGAAGACTGCCTCAACCTTCGCATCGCGCGGCCTGTTGGAACCGCCGCTACCGACAAGCTCCCAGTGGTCGTTTGGCTGCATGGAGGTGGGGCAGTAAAGGGCTCTGCGCACGACTCTCATTATGAGCCTGACCGTCTCATCACTCTCTCGGCGGATCTCCAGAAGCCTGTCATTTACGTTTCGCTGCAGTATAGGATCACCATATTTGGCTTCGCATCCCTACCTATTTTGAAAGATCAAAAGTCGTTGAACGCGGGTATGCGAGACCAGAGGGTCGGTCTTCAGTGGGTTAAGGACAACATCGCGGCCTTCGGAGGCGATCCAAATCGGATCACAGTCTTTGGGCTCAGCGCTGGAGGCACCTTTCTTTCATTACAATTATTAGCATACGGGGGCGAAGAGGGCGCACCATTTACGCAGCTGTGGTCGATGTCGGGGCCACCTGGGAACGCACTCAACGTCACAACCGACGCGGTAGAGACACATACTCGTGCTGTTGCTGCAAAGTTGGGGTGTGGCTTGGAGAGCGATGAAGAAATTCTGGAATGTATGAGAAGCATACCCGTCGACCAGATGACCAGAGTAGCGATGGAATATTCGGTGAACAATCATCCTCCCAACGGCATTGACACTTTCATTCCTTCGATCGACGGCGACTTCATGCCGGATAGACATACAGTATTGTATAAATCAGGCAGATTTGTGAAAGGTATTATCGACATACCCGTTTTTCCATAGATCTAACAAAAACTACAGGAATCCCGATAGTCTACGGCTGGTCCCACGACGACGGCAGTGGTGCTGCCATACCCGCTTCGCTGTACAACACTGACGATGGCATGAAGGGGGCGTTTAAACCCTTTACCCAAGAGCTAACTGATGATGACTTGAAGAAGTTCTTCTCGCTCTACCCATCCTCCGACTTTGAGACAGAACTTACAGACTACAAATTGAACATGAAGGAAGGCGATGAGCCAGTACCCATTAACTTTTTCCGTCTCTCTAGAATGCTGCGGGACCTACTATTTTCCTGCTCTTCGATAGGCTTTGGATATGAGATGTCGAGACAATCCAAAGCAATCGACCCGACCTTCCCGGGCGTCCGCATCTACGACTTTAACCAGAGTGTCCTGACCTCCATGATGGCCGGTGCTGGCCTGCCTTACCTTGGGGTCTGTCATGGAAGCGACACCGCCTATATTTTGAACGGCGTGTTCCCCGAGGGCCAAATGGCGGAGTCCGATCAAAGGTTAGCTAGGTCTACAACCAGCGCCTTCATCAACTTTGCATACACGGGCAACCCCAGCTTACCAGGAGACGAACACTTCGATAGTTGGCCTGAGTCATTTCCCTATGCGGGAAGTAGTGATTCGCCGCTACCTGCTAAGATGAACCTACATCTCATCGGCGGGCCGCTCGGGACGGGATCTGATGTTTTAGGCTCTAATGATGATAGCCCCAGCACGCTGGCGGGATTCATGCAGAAGGTTATAGGGATGGATACGGAGGGAGAAGGTGTCGAATATGGCGAAATGGGAAGCGCGGCCTCTGAAATAAGGCAACGAGTGATAGCTCATGAGAAGTTGCTGGAGAGATGTGCATTCATTGAGAGTCTATCGGAGAAGCTGGGTATTTAAGGCATGGTCATGTTATTAGGTGTTAGGCACTTAAGTCTTGATGGAAGAGGGTTTTTTGCTAGACGCGGCGGGGAGGGTTACATAAAGCTCAAATACATCCGTCGGAGATTTATGGCTAACCCCTAGCGGGAGGGCTTACCCTAAACATGCGTCGCTATGTCGGCAGTGGGTCTCGGGCTCTACCAATCCCGAGGACTGCAGCATAAAGAATAATTTCCATGTCAGTCACGACCTACTGTAATAATTGATTCTATTATCGGGTAATAGAATCAAATGAAACACGAAAACTCTCTTTACATAGACCATCAAGCCTTTATATATCTGCTATAGCTCAGGTACGACTAATGGTCTTCGATCTAGTGGCAATGAGTAAACCTAGGGCATAATAAATTCTAGACTCGACCCTGATAAATCTACACAGCGTGCGTCTTGACTCTAAGCATCACGTCTAGGTCCTCGTAATCGAATACGTGTTTTGGTACTTGACTATAGTATGATTTAGTTAGATATCCATTGGTCTATGGGGCGCAATTCACAAAGATTGACCCATCGTGATCTCTAACTAGCAGACGGAGAGACGACAAGTCATAGCGTCATGTTATTTTCTGGTGTATAAGTGCTATACACCTCCCCCCATAATCTTCAGCACTACATCCTCTATCCTCTCGCCTCCTGCATTCTGGCCGTTCGAAGCCCAGGTCCAGGTCCGGGGACGGCTACTACTCTCATGTTGCCAGTTGGCTTTCAAAGTAAGCATAGTATCGTTGTCCGTAACCTCGATGTTAATCACGGCGTATCTGCCTTGATTGTTTCTGATTCTAATCCCCGAAATGGTCTCTGACCACTCGATACTGTTATCCGCAAGCTTTTCGGCAGCAGTCTGGGCAAATTTCCGCGCCAGGATTCGAACAGTTGCCTGGCAAATATAATCCACTGCTTCCTGGACGCCAGCGCAGTAGTCTGCGGGTGGATATGCTGTCTCCAGCCAATTTGGCGGTAGATCTTTGTTATTCGTAAACGGGTGTCTCAGGTTCACAGTAAAGTGCGTCCCGATAAACGGGCGGCTGAAGCCTCGGCTAAAGCACCAAATTTGTGTCTCTGGTATGATATTGGTCGTGTAGAGGGCTTGTAGATGGAAGGAAAGTTGCTGAACCCAGATAAGTTCAGTTGTGGGAGTGTGACGAGACTGTACTGCTCCGGAAGTCGACGGGTTCGGGGGCGGGAGAACAGAATAGGATGCTGTCGAAATGCCAGCATGCCGTAGCGTATGAGCTAGCTTGTCAAGATAACTGCTAAACCTCGCTGAGCTGCTGAAGTATTCAAAACGAGTAATGAAGCTACGCAGAATGGTATATGTGGAGTTATTAGGATCGGTCTGCCGTACCGACGGCGACAGAGAAGTGCGTCTGTAATAGTTTTGCCGGTGGCTCTGGAAAAGGAGGAATTGCAGAAAAGAGTATGCCGCGGTCGCAGAACGGATACCTTCTACATAATTTGCGTTTGCCTCGTCCTGATCATCTAGATCTTCTAGAGTGAGGACGAACTCGGTCTCTTTATTTGGCTTCCAAGTGATGGCTGGCCCATTGTAGTAAACCTCGTGAGCGAGTAGGATGCGGGCTTCTCGATTGAGTTCGTACCAGAGTTCCTGGTGGAAGATGGTATTCCTAGCCTCGCGAACCCGGTCTTTCAACGGCGCGTCGTCTGGTATTCGCGCCGGGAGAGGTGACTGGTCCGTAATTATACTGTGCTTCTTGACGGTGATACGTATTCTCTGGGAACCTGCTCCAACCTTCTCAACGCCTAACTTGATAGTGCCATCATCGTTTCGAATCAAAGGTGCGATGCTATTATCCCTGAACTCGGCAGCTGACTCGGCAAAACCAAAGCGAACACCCAAGGTGTGTCGTTCCTGAGGAAGTGCACAAATTGTCCAGCCGTCGTCACTTACGGCCAGTACATCGGCCCAGTATTTAGTCTCGAGCTCCATCTCCTTCTCTAAGCGCTCGGCCGCCGCTAGGACTGAGTCTACCATTTTATTTATACCCATAATCCTCCAACCAGTGGCAATAGAAAGGTCATGCTGGATCTGGGCTTCTGTGGCGAGGGGTTCCTTTAGTTTGGAGGCTCCTAGGGTTCCTATGCCTACAGAGTCACGCAACGCCGGGGATAGAGTGGTGCCGGCCTGGACGGGGGTTTCTTTGGAAAGAAAGAGGGAGATGGTATCGACGGCTTGCGACGCGTAATGGCTTGCGATGCTGTACCGTACAGAGTTAACACGCGAGGGCTGCTGCTTTTTCCGGTGAATCATAAGTGCAACCAGAACTCACCTGATTTTTCTCAAGAACTCTTCACGGGCAACCGCGGCGGTCTTACCTTTGGCGGCCTCGGCCTCGTCCTCATCGTCGTCGTCTTCCTCGCCGGAACTGCTAGTACCGTCGTCCTCAAGCCGGCCTTCTTGTTTGGCTTCGATTTCTCGGCGCAAATCGGCCTCTCTCAGATCTCGAAAGCCACCAGGCTGGGCATTGACGCGCGATATAAACTCAGTTAGGTTTTGGGGCTTCTTGTCGCCAGTCGGCCACGGGCGCAGTGTGAAGGGTGATTGGTTGTGACTAGCCATCGCGATCGCTGTTCGAGGATCTCGAGTTCTCGGGTGGTTGTGCAGAGTCTGGTGAGCAGATTTCCCTAGAAACTGGCACGGATCGTCGTATCCAGTTACTTGGTGAGGTACTCTGTACCCTTGTTGAGATTATATAAATCGCATTGTTCGTCGTTGTTTGTAGGATTTGAATTCTGGTATGTATGCAAGCGAGGTAGCTAGGCTAGTGGTTGAATTGCGCTAAGCTTATTAAGGAAAGGTTTCTATTAGTTTGCTCGTAGGTATTTTCTGCATGGCTTGCACATGGCCCGTGCATAGCTTCGAATACCGAGACCTGTAGTTAGGTAATGGGTACCGACCATTCTTAGTACCTGCATGTACCTACCCGTTTCGGAGCTGGGGGATTCTATTGTAGGTACTACAGAATACCTATATTCTATTCAATTTACCAGCTTCCAGACTGAGAACAAGGTTATACGCATTGGTGCCTTTCCCTATGCGCAACTCAACCTCTAATTTCGTGATAGATATTCTTGTCGTCCTGAGCGCGATATCTTTGCTGGAAACCTCGAGGGATATGCCTATCTATTATGTAAACAGCTAAGAACTTGGGCACGATATACTGTAGGTAGGTTCCTCGAAGAAATTCAGTGGTGAGACCTGTACACGTATGTACTGCATATACGTACGTGCCACTATAGTACTTGGATACCTTGTTGTTATGGTAGGTATCATACTGTAATCTTGGCTCCAAGGATCTAGACGAGCTAGGTCACACGATGCTATCTGCTGTCTGCTGCCTGCTACTGCAAGCTGTTGGTTGTGGGATGATTGAAATGAGGGCTATGTATTCACTATTGTTAAGGCTGTGGAAAAGGAGGCATGTAAATAACTCTGCGGGATTTTGGGAGAGGGGTGTATGAAATAGCAAGGTTAGTGTTTCCAGTAGGCGACATAAGCTCCGAGTAGGTATTACTTATCTTGAGCAAGAGATAGCTATCGTTAATAAGTAATAAGGAATCGCCGGTTGGTCAAGAAGTTGACAAAAGTCGCTCATCAACTATAGTTGCACTATTACATACAGCGTCTAGCGCTGCCGTGGTTTCGGGCTCCAAGTTGGGGGGTAATTATGTATTCTATGCACCGGGAAGTGTCTAGGCTCTTCCACCCGCCTCAGTTATTCGTAAAGGACGTTCTACTATCCGTAGAGGAATCTAAACCCAATTGGGAAAGGTATCCCGCTAAAGCTTGGACCTGCTCTGATCTCCACCCAATTTATACGTGTTGTGGAGCTGACCCAAGCAAATCCAGAATGTTCATCTAAAAATACAGTCGGTCCTAGTAAAGTAGTAGAAGGTACATGTGCAAAATTTAATACTAAGCCACAAGTATTTATGCGTAAGCTACTACAGCTACAATAACTTAAATATAAAACTTATTTTAACTTAGAAATATTTCATTTTTAGTAAAAACTACAGCTAAACGTTTGTACTTGTAAGTAGTACAATTGACCGTTGTTTTTTTTATTGCCCGATTATTTCTAAGGTTGCTTATATAAATTAGGTAAGAATCAGAGAAATATATGGGTTTTTAGGGGGGCTTTCCGAAAAGGGTTTAGATTCCTCTACGGATAGTAGAACGTCCTCTACAAATAACCAAGGCGTCTTCCACCCGTCGACTCTCTGGGTTTTATACACTGTGTCATTATTCCAGTGTTTGGCCCCGTCAATAGGGCAGCGTTCAATCCGGGGTTCAAACAGATTTGCATAAATTAATTGAAGAAATCGTATGATAAAAAAAGCACTTGACCAGAAATTGGCGTGTATTGGCAGTGTAAGGCGTTGAACTGAGCTGTTTTGCCCATCCGTCACCCCACTACAATGACGCATGGCCTTGCCGAACCCTCGCCCAGCTCCGTCGGAGGGGTTTTTTTTCTTAAGTAGGGGCTGGGCCGCCGGCGGCATTCGGCGCGCTAGCAACCTTGCTAGCACCACTACTAAGAAACCAAAATCCGCCCAAAAACTACCATGCCTAGGGCGTACCTAGGGTGTGCATAGAGTAGCTCCCCGCACCACGACCAGTTGATAAGCCCGATAAGAGCTCCCACTCGGTCCCATCCCACCACCACCCCTCGCTCTCACGCCGCTCACGCTCTTGGTGAGTGCTTTCTTGTCGTCGAGACACCCAATTACACGGCATAATTGGCCCATCACCACCTCAGCTGCTATCCACGCACAGTCTCCCTATAATCACGCTGCAGCTCTCCTCCTCTGCGTCACTTGACATCTCGCTACCCTGCACATAAGCAGCAAGCAACACGGGCTGCCGATGTAGACAACGAACCTAGGCCATCACCTCTGCCAATCATTTTTATTTTACACGACCACGGACTTTCGACTTTGGCGATACACATACACATATAGACCGCATAGATCACACAGACCCATCTCATTTCATCTCATACCATAACCATACAATTCCGCATTCCTTTGCGATCCGCTTCACTATCGCCCTCAATTTCTTCTAATTTGCTATCATTATTCCATACCTCGTCCTATCTTATACAAATTCCCTTCGCCATGGCAGAACATAAAAAGAACATCGCTGTCATGACATCTGGGGGTGACTCCCCGGGCATGAACGCCGTCGTTCGAGCTGTTGTCCGAACCGCCATCTTCCTAGGTTGCAATGCTTATTGCGTCTACGAAGGGTACGAAGGTCTCGTCCGCGGTGACAAGTACATCAAACAGATGGGTTGGGAGGATGTACGGGGCTACCTCTCCGAAGGCGGGACTCTGATCGGCACAGCGCGATGCATGGCATTCTTCGAACGTGAAGGCCGCCTCCAGGCCGCAAAAAACATGGTCCTCAACGGCATAGACGCCCTCATCATCTGCGGTGGTGATGGCTCGCTTACTGGTGCCGACAGATTCCGTGGCGAATGGCCATCGCTTCTAGAGGAGCTTGTCTCTAAAGGGGAACTAGACCAGAAGCAGATCGAACCTTACAAACATCTCAACATCGTGGGACTGGTTGGCTCTATCGACAATGATCTGTCCGGGACAGACGCCACAATCGGTGCTTATTCTGCCTTGTCACGAATCTGCGAGATGGTTGACTACATCGAGGCTACCGCTTCATCTCATTCTCGTGCCTTTGTTATCGAGGTCATGGGCCGCCATTGCGGTTGGCTTGCCCTCATGGCAGCGGTTGCTACCGGCGCAGACTTCCTATTCATCCCAGAGAAGCCCAGGGAAGACAACTGGAAAGAAGAAATGTGCCAGGTCATAAAACAGGTTACAGCCCCTCATCCCATTCTGTCTTCAATTCCTCTCTAACATGTCTCTAGCATCGAAGCATGGGTAAACGAAAGACCATCGTCATCATTGCCGAAGGCGCTCTAGATAAGCATGGAAACAAGATCTCCCCTAGCATGATCAAAGATCTCCTAGCGGACAAGCAAGGCCTGGGCCTCGATACTCGCATCACAACATTAGGCCACGTCCAAAGAGGAGGATCCGCCGTTGCTTATGACAGGATGCTCGGCACTTTGCAAGGTGTCGAAGCCGTCAAGGCCGTGCTCGAGGCTACCCCTGAGACCGAAACCTGTTTCATTGCGATTACTGAGAACAAAATCGCAAGAAAGCCCTTGATGGCTGCTGTTAAGGAAACCAAGGAAGTTGCTAAGCTGATTGAAGCACAGCGCTTCAATGAGGCTATGGCGCTTCGTGATACCGAGTTCTCCGACCAATACAAGTCCTACGCGATGTCGGCGAATACGGGATTCGGCGAAGAAGTTCCAGTGAAAGAAAATGAGGTGAGTTTATGAACAGGTACGATATTAATAACGCTTGTTGACATTAGGTAGAAAATGAGAATCGGCTTTATCAATGTCGGCGCGCCGGCAGGCGGTATGAACGCCGCCATCCGCGCCGGGGTGGCTTACTGCCGAGCCCGGGGACATGAGCCTCTCGCCATCCACAACGGATTTGCTGGGTTCGCTCGGCATCATGGCGATTCCCCTCTCGGTGCCGTTCGATCGTTTGACTGGCTTGAGGTAGATGGCTGGGCTAGCAAAGGTGGTTCGGAGATCGGCACGAACCGCGAATTGCCCGAGGAATCAGGCATGGAGCTCATTGCCAGTCTAATCAAGAAGTACAGGTTTGATGCTCTATTCCTAATTGGTGGCTTCGAGGCATTCCACGCCATCGCACAACTACGCAAGGCCAGGAGTCAATACCCGTCACTCTGCATCCCCTTCACTCTACTACCGGCGACCATTTCCAACAACGTACCGGGCACTGAATACTCTCTCGGTTCTGACACATGCCTAAACGAGCTTGTGGCGTACTGTGACAAGATCAAACAGTCTGCCTCTGCCACCCGGCGACGAGTCTTTGTCATCGAGACCCAGGGTGGACGGTCGGGATATGTCGCTCTCCTAGCTGGCCTGAGCGTAGGAGCAAGCGCTGTTTATATCCCAGAAGAAGGAATCAGCTTGCAAATGTTGACCGCAGACGTCATGCATCTCAAAGAGGTCTTCGCCAAGGACAAAGGCCAAACAAGAGCAGGAAGACTGGTGCTCATCAATGAAAAGGCCAGCAGGACCTACAATGCTAAATTGATTGCTGACATTATGCGTGACGAGGCTCATGGCAGGTTTGAATCCCGGGACAGCATCCCAGGTCACGTCCAACAGGGAGGTGTCCCGTCGCCCATGGATAGGTGCCGGGCCGTGAGACTAGCCATTAAGTGCATACAGCACTTGGAGAAGTTTGGTCCGAGGGGCTATGACAGGCCAGAAGAGATTTCACAAGACTCCTTCACTGCCTCGGTCATTGGAATCAAGGGCGCAGATGTTGTCTTTTCCTCCATGCAAGATCTAGAGGAGAACGAGACAGACTGGAAGAACCGACGGCCCATTACGGCTCATTGGATGGCAATGAAATCTATTGTGGATATCCTAGGCGGGCGCCCGGACTACCCGGCACCGGCGCAGGCCTTGGAGGGGCTAGCGGCCAAGGACGCGAAGCGAGGTCTCCTTGAAAAATAAAGAGGGGGTAGAGGGCAGAGCATCATTCCGGAGTCGGGCGGGCTGTAAAAAGATCGGGATCGGGTCGGGCGGTATTAAAAGGGCGGGGCTTGGATGGATGGGATTGTATTTTTTTCGTGGTTGCGAGGCTTGTTTCAGTCTATTAAACTTACAACAGAACTTGTTAGACTCATCAGATTTATAAATTTTATTATAGCTATATGCGAAACAAATTGTTTAAGATTATTTTAAACATTGAGAGACGAGGCGGGTTAGGGACATTTGTTTTCTCTGTGGAGTAATGAATAGAGGAATAATGAGAGATGCACCCCATCTAGGTAATCACTAGTGCCACTATATTCATGCGGCGCATACCTATTTCATTAGTACGAAGAGATGAGACCAGCGCGTGAAGATCATGATTATGCAACGAGACGAGATCAGCACTCGTGCCATGCTCCGCCTCAGAGTCCAAACACGTCTATCTGCAGCTCACCATCGAACATACCTTATAGAGGCGAAGATAATGGCGTGGTGAAGCTAACTGCTGTTGAGTACTTGAAGACAACGCTGCACTTGGTGACATAGCTAGGAAAATGCGACGGCTGCAATCTTATTCCCAGTTAATATCCTACCGTCACTACCCACGCGCAGCAGCGAAACCCGCTATTTTTAGAGCCGATCGACATCGAGATTTGCAAGATAAGCTTGTTTCGTACTTGCACCGAACAAGTCTAGAAACTTCAATGGTGCGGGCGATCGCGTTTAAGCAGAACGCCAATATCGCTTGTATTACTAAACACACTGTCTTTTGAAAATCCTCATTATTTGTTTCCTTTCTACCCACAATCGCACCACCACACACTATGCAAACCCAACCGTTTCCTCCGAGCCTGCCGGAGGTATCGTGACCGTTCCGCTATGCCGTGTGAGAGAGAAAATAGTCGAAACATGGCCGAGGAAAACTCGGCGGCTGTGGGAATCATGCAGATAGAACGTTTTATGTGCAGCCATATTTGCCATTATTATATACAATGCGCTGAGGGCATCTTAGTAAGACGTAGTCCCTCGGCGGATATAGATGTTTTTTTTCTTTTTAGTTTTGTTTCTTCACGCTTGTCAGGGTGCTTCCTTGTAGTGCCCCTCGCCCATCAGCTCGACGGGTTTCCGCTGGTCAGGCAGCTCGCTGGCGTACGGGTGTGGTGGCGGCACGTAGTATGCGTCCTCGCTGTAGCGGTGCCCTGGGCCTACGTTCCCGTTTTGATATTGGTCCGGGCTCGGGCTGTGTGTGTGGTGCTGGTAGTCCTGGAGGTAGGTGTATTGGAGATCCTGGGCCGGCGGTGGTGTCTCTACCGGAGACGCTGCTGAGACTGGATACGTCCAACTAAGATCGCTCCTCTGGTGTTGTAAATAATGTTGCGGCTGTGGTTGTGGCTGTGGCTGCGGTTGCGGTTGCAATTGCGGTTGTATATGCGGCTGTAGATGTGCTTCGGGTAGGTATTGCGTATTATATGAGGGCCCGGCGTATCCGTTGTGTTGGTTCGGATCTGTAACTGCGGTTCCCGGATATGCCGTCCCCGAATAATCGTACGTCTGCCCTGAATATGCAGTCGAATAAACCATCGGATAGGCTTGCTGTTGTGGTGCATATACCTGGTCGGGCATCGTCGGATATCCTCCTTGATAGACGAACCCATCCGGAGCCTGTGGAAGCATACCGTTCTGCACGGGTGACGGACCACTCATATAATAGGCCTCTTGGCTCTTCCCGGGGTTCTCGCGAACAGCCGTGTTTTCCTCGTCGATCTCCCCATGAATCTCTGTCCGTGTCTGCGGTCGTGCCAAGGCTCTGTCACGGCCCCTCTTGATGCAGAAGAGGGTAATGCACCCGATTATAGCTATGACACCAAGGGTGACGCCAACTGAAATGCCGGCCTTGGCGGCCTCGCTCAACCCGCCTCCTCCTCCATTGCCTTGGTTTAATGATGGCGACACGAACGTTGATGTCGATGCCGGAGCGGAATTGGTGGGGGTGGACGACGGCGCGGTTGTGGTTTGGCTCAATGCATGGCCGACAAGTAGCAACAGAGCGAGGACGCTAGAGTAGAAGGCCCTTGTAATCATGGTCACGATGAAGACTCGGTGAGGTCATTCATCGCATCATTCTCGATAGGTAGTAACAAATGGCCAAAAAAACCCCGGTGTCGAATCCGCTCAACTCTGTATAGGATAGCAAATGTATAGAAGAAAGCCGGTTCCCGTGTACTACATCGCAAACGGGGCGCTAGAACCACCACAGTACGGGTCGAAAAAGGAAAAGAGAGAAGACCGGGACTTGAAGATGAATTAAAGGAGAAGCTTGTCCAGGTTCTGAAGGATCCGGGGGAGAAAAGGTGGAAATCAAACAAAATAAAAAAAAAGAGCCAGCTCAGGAACCAAACCTGTCTGGGGTTCTTCCTTACTATATCACTAGCTCCGGGGCGGTGGGTGTTTGTTTGGCTGTTGCTGCTGCTGCTGCTGCGCTGGAATAGTGACGACGATGGGTGCAGAGTGCAGACAGAGTGCAGATTGCAGACGACTTGTTAGGGACCTACCGCTTTGAGAGTGCTAGGCGAGGTGCTCATCCATGGCCACGCGATGCGTTGGTGTCGAAATGAGCTAGGGAGCTGCAAGCTTGCCAACATCGAAAACCCCAACAGCGGGTCCTAGCTGCGCAGTCCCTATGCGTACCTTTTCAGCTTGCCCCCTTCACGAGCCTCTAGGACGTGGTGGCCTGGGGCAGAGACTACTGGCCTACCTCGGGATGGTGTGTCGCATGTCTCGGAGCTCTGCGTGTGTCTGGCGTATTAGCCCAGACATTGGCCCAGACAATGACGAGAAAACTAGCGTGTGTTGAGTTCAGGACGGGGGAGAATAAAGTACCGTATGCAAGACATTTCATAAGCCAGGAAAACGTCCGCCAAGGCGATCGAGATGCAGACTAGACAGCACGACCTAACCCAGTTGGTGCGGGTGGCTGATGTTACTGTTTTCCAAACGACTCGCTCGGCCTTACCGTGGAGTCGCATTCTAGATTAGGGCGAATGCTATCTGTCTACGTTAGGTAGGTAGGTATGTACATGGGAAACGGCATCGTTTTACCGTAGGATCTGCAAGCTTTGCCCTTCGTGGACAGCAGAGAACAAGAACAAGACTTAATTAGCGAGCCTCGGTCGCTTAGATGGACGGCTCTCGGTAGCAACCATCTAGCGAGTCCACCGACCCCATCCCCCATCGCTTCCTAGCGCTGAGGATCAGCATAACTTCCCGTTGAAGCTTGTCTTGACTTGGATCTTGGCTCGGGACCGTACTCTCTATATGTAAGTACGTATAAGTACAGTAATAGGGGTCTAGTGCCGATTCAGGATTCTTGCCTCCCGGCAACTCGACCAAGTAGGTATTGGCAGCTATCACGGGACCGGGGTAGGTCCCGTAGGAAAAGAGTAGGTAACCCCTAATTGGCAGTTGATGCTGCGTTTGTGGTTGTTAACTGACGCCACAAATGTTACCCATTGCAGAACCCATTGCACCGCTGATGGAGACAAGCGCGACGCCACCGTTCTCCCAGATACTGCGTACGGCGTAAATGCCCCCTCGTGCATCGGGGTACATACCGGTCTTAGCCGACTTGTCACGAGCGCCAAAGTTACAGCGCGCTTATTAGACTCATTCCCATGTAGATAGATGGCAGATTAGAGTGACAATTGTCGTTCTATTTTCCTTCCATTCGGAATCGTGTACTTCGTCTCAAACCGGTTGAGCGTCATACGCGGCTCGCTATTAAAAAGCTGGGCCAACTGAATCCCAATTAGAGCTACCGCATACAACCCCATAACCTAATCCGAAGCTCTTGTGGCTTCGGACGGGGGACTGAAACACATAACCCGGCGTGTCCGGCCAATGAATGCAGTATAAGCCCATTGAAGAGAGTCTGAACTGCTCTCAAACTCCGTGTAGTTGCAGTGCAGCAGATGTGGTGCGATTCTTCCAACGTTGTCCGGGCTATCCTGGATCGAGGAGAATGTGCTACCTTTATAGAAATTTCTAGAGCTGCGATGCGACGGCATCGAACGCCACAACAATCGCACATAAACCTATGCGTGGGTAGTGTTTTCCATATGATAACCACGCGTTCCGACCCTCTAGGTCAATTATAGAACTCTAGGATTATGAGAGACTAGGTATTCTAAGTGGCTCCTATATTGATAACACGGTCAGTGGCACCTCAAATAGGCATAATTGCATACATGCACGCCTGACATACATATTACACGCCACGTTGACTTAGGCCCGACTAGACAAGCCACACTCAGGTTGATAGGTGATCATTTACTTGCAGTAGAGATAGTGGTGTTGATGTTGTAAGCGGGATGGCGACATATTCCTCATCCCTTCCTTCGCCAATGCAACCGTGCAATAGACACCTACTGAGGATCGGGCCTAGCACGGCACCAGATTGAGAAAACTGCTGCCGATCTTGTAGTATAATTGCAGAAACAAGTTTTCTTGCACGACTTTTTTTTCTGCATGGAAAAGTCGCTATCTGTATTACAAGCACAGCAAGCCTCCCGAATAGAGCTTGGCGGATCAAAGCCCCATCGGACGTTAACCTGCATGGATTTATTTAATGAAGAATTTCTTCAACCCAAGAGCACCTGCAGTGTAGTCCTCGGTCTGCTTAAGTAATAATGTGGATTATGACAGACATGTGCAAGCGTGGAATTCGGTGAAACCTAATGTTCCGCTGAAGCTGTTTTCTGTTAACCCGAGTTTGTGACGGTGAGCCGACGGAGAGCTCATTGGTACGGAAAATTCCAGGGGTAGGGGAATAATTCGACGGCGTCTCATGTCAACTCTAGGCAGTGCACACCTACAACCAGTAATAGTGATGCTAAAGTAGCACTTAGTTGCGACGTCATTGGCCGACTCTCTACAGTACCCTCATTGAACCCTGGTGAGAAGAAATTGCGCATACTAGTGCATCCAGCCTCTTAGAAAACTGCGCGAGACTTGACCGAGTGGAACAATACAACTCTCGAGCTGCTATTCGATACCTAGGCAATGAATTAGTTGATCAATGGCTTGAGTGCTGATATTGACAGACAGACGAAACGTATTACCTCTAACTTTAGAGATTTCATTAGTGCTGCACGCACTCATCACAAAGGGTTGCATAGGGAATTCCTATCTCTACAAGCTACGGTTGACAGTATGTCTTCTATTTCGCAAAAGAATGCGGATTATATGCTGGCTCTTCTTGCATCTGCATTACTCTAAAGCTAGGTAGTAATACAGCTGGTGGAACGTGGAAAAGCGGGAAGACACCATAGGTTCTACCGGACTGCCCCATTTTACTGTCTCCGTGGAATCCGTATTGGCATATGGTAGCTTGATGACTTGTTTATTCTGGCCCTCCGTGACTAGTTTTACAGAAACGAAAAGATCTGAAATTATTTTTATACAATTACAAAGCTTTCCCAGTTCTCCAGTGTATTGGGAATTAACCCCTGTGGTACATTTCCAACGGCATGGCCTTTTCGATGCGACCAATGCTGATTCGTGGCGATAGGTGGCGGGTGTCAGATGTTCGCGTAACTGAAGCTATCCCATATTTTCATCTATCGTGTACTCGTACGTGCTTCGTATTAACGGGGTTGATTTTCCTCCGTTACAGGATCGGATACAGTCTTGATTTGGATTGTGTCCAAAATGTCATCCTTGGCAACAAGAAGAAGATAGTTGGTTCCTGGCTGAGGATCACAAAGGTAGTACTCCGTCCACTCTTTTGCCTGGTCCGAAGACTTGCGAACTAAGACCGAGTTGGTGTTCGTTAAACCCTGAAAAAAAAGATTGAGCTGAGGTTTTAGGAATCCCTGCTGGTGCGATATCCTCTTCTCTGTTGGTCTCCTCTCTTCTAGGCTCGTCTCTTTGCGATAGTCGAGCCCGTTTTCTTCCTTCGTCCTCGCTGTCCTCAATCGTGGCGGAGCGCTTTAGATCCCGATTCTCGTTAGAGGGCTAAAACACAAGTATTATCATAAGTTAGCTCTAGATATCAATAAGCTTGTGTGGATGAAAACCTGGATAGCGTAATTAGTATAGGCAATGGGCGGCGTACCGTAATAGTGCTGTCGCTGTCTAGGTGAGGCTGATAATGATTAGTCTCCGGCTTGATCAAAAGAATAGGATGGGGAAACATCAACTAACAATCGGCGAAAAGGCTTTAGACGCCCTGATCGTTCTTGCGACTATAAGGAATCCATCTAGGCGTCCTTGGGAACGCTGAGCTGTCGCCTGGTCTGGGAAGGCAGCATTGCACCAGCCAATGTGGTATTCACCCGGTTTGAGCCCCGTAATGAGTGGCCAGTACAGGACACAATCTTGGCATCCTTCCACGTCCTTGATGAGACGCTCGATTTCGTCACGTGGTGTAGACCTCCAGAGTTTTCCTAGGGAAATAACCCGGTTCTCCCGAAATGCTTTCAAGTACTCCTCGGAAGTAGACATGGCGACGAGACTGAATGGGAAGGAGAGTAGTAAGATCTGTGTAGGTTTGGTGCGGCGGAGCCTGCATGAAGATTGATTGGAAGGGTAGAATGAAGTTCGCAGGCTGATCTTGCACCTATGTATTTCAGTATTGGACCAGGAAAGTGTCAGTGTGACGTCGCCTGGCAACTGAAGTATCGATAAGAGCATGCACAACTTACTACCTATACGTGCCTGGCCAGGCAGGTACGCGATGTTTGTTATAAAAAGGTAGCTATGTACCTAGGTATGTATATCGAGTACATAAACAGTTGCAGGTATGGGCAATTGGGGCAATGACTAAATGGGAACAGAACAAACAAGTCGCTAAAAGGCTAGTTTGGTTAAATTGGGCACCAGAAAGGCAATTTTAAGAGATATTTCGCAAATAAGAAGTCGACCGATTTCAGAGGTGCTGTATATGTAAAGAGTACTAAGATTTTACACATCAGAGTTATCAATACATAATGCCTTTTTAACATGTACTAGCATACAACCGCATGTGCGTATTTTATATGATGCTGTTTGTCCTTAATTTAAAATTTGGCAATTTACTTCATGCTGTTCAACGCAGCCAGTTATCGGACTTCTGCAGCCTGGTAACTCTATGCTCACATTGTTCTTCACAGAACATCCCTCTGGTAGTTATGCGGGTGCAGCATGCTAGGGATCACATGCACTTCACAGCCCTGGAGTAGATCAACAACTCGTTGTATCATAGAAGTTCGTAAACAGCATGTGCTACTGCGCTTCTCTTTCGAATTTAAATCTCTGGTTGCCCTTTACCATGTCAGATCCATCCGTTTCCTTTTATGTTACTATTCTCAACTGCTCCAAATCCATTGTAGGCCTAGGCGTGATGTACCATGTGGCGCTTAACAGTCCACCTCCCAAGAACGAAGTCATTTGGCATATCAAAGGCGCAATTTGCTAAATATGCTACTTATACTCCCTTCACTGCTCAAATACAGGGTACTAGAACTTACACCTTCCTATAAACCACTAAGGCACGAAAACTACAGGATTAGGTGAGATCCAATTATTACCAACCTTTACTCCTTTATTCACCATTTGTCTGATTCTCGCGATTGGTACCGCTGGATACAGCCTCAAGGTTCCAGTAATGCAGCTGTCCAAAATCAACGGTCTGTTGAAGACGGATTTGTCAACTGCCGGGATTCATAGTGATGGGAGTATTGTATCGTTACTGCTACCATTTAAAGCTCTTGTCGTAGCTACGCCTTAAAAAGCGTCGAAGAAGCATCATAGTCAAAGTAGCGGCTGTGATATAGCTTTTAACCACGGTGGAAGAGGATGAATTTTAAATAGCCATCAGCTGACTCTTCACATTTTGTGCCCTCTGCAACCGCAAGTTGTAGACTTCGGCTGCATAGCCTAGTGCGCGATTTCACTCTTGCGTAATCATGGAAAAATATGGTGCCATGGAAAACCTCCAATGGCCGATCCATGGCACAGGTGAGAAATATCGAATCATAACAACTCAGTGGGAAATTAAGTCCATGGGTGAGCTGTGGGACAAGTACAAATGACTGGATAAAAGCGAGAATGACTGGCCAAAGTAGTTGAATCAAAAGGCCTAATTACCTGATGAGGTGTCTATCCAACATAGCAGCTAGGATGCAGCTTGGTTGATCAAATGTTTCTTATCGGTCAAATTGCGAACTATATAAGTTGCCAGTGACTTAGAAATACCGATAAGGCACCAAAAAGACGTACTCTCATTTGAGGTTCGAAGCATATCGTCTGATGGCCTCCGCCTTACTGTGTATTGAGACAGTATTGAAACGAAGTATGTAACACACACTACGCACTCTAGAGGACTGACCACGGTCATGTAGATCACTTCTAGAGATTTGAGGCTTAGAAGAATAGAAAATAAGTGACGCAAATGTATATTCGGGTGTAGCGGACCCCCGAAGGGGGGCCGCGTGAGAGGCGTGCCAACTATCTCTAACTGGCATGGGCTAACTATCTTAAATAAAAGAAAAGAAAAACTAAGTCTTGATGACCTAATCAACCTAACCCCCATGTGGTCAGGTTACCCACACCGTCTCAGTATACTCTCAGTATTTGAAATTTGATTGGTTGACTAAGTATGTGTATAATATACACCGCCCGGGGCTAGATAGATGAAGGGATAAGGTTCGTAGCTGGGCCAGATCCGGAACCATTTGCAGCTTCCTTTGTCTACACACTAGGGAATTAGACAACAATAACAATGAGTATATAGATACATTACCTTTACGGGTTTTAAGATTTACAATGTTTTGTATTATAACTATGTTTCGTATTATCATTTCAGAACCTACGGCTTTAGGACAAGCAACAAAGATCAAGGGGGCAAACAACTTGCTTTAGAATCAAACAATTTCATTCACGGATATGATCCCACCAGCGATACCCACAGGTAAAGTAATACTTTGACTGACTGTTAATTAATTAACCCAATCTAGTCAAGGTAATGGGGTTTAGATTAATTGCAGGTAAAGCAATAATTTCTTAACTGACTTAGTACTTAACAATTACTTCTAATTAATCTTTTTAAATTTTTTTTAAAAACCTTTTTTTTTTTTAGTAAACAAGAAGCCTTCTTTTCCTAGGTAGGCTAGGTGGCACCCTGTTTTTAACCCCACTTATTCAGCCACATACCTAGCCACTAACTTAGCCACTTACATCTACCTAGCCCTACCAACCACCCTACCTACCACCCTACCTACTTACCTACCTATTTACCTACCTATTTACCTACCTACACCTACCTACTTACCTTGCTTTCTACAATCTGTACGCTTTATGTTCATTGCTTGAATTACTTGGTCAATTAACTTGATCAATCCAGTCAATAGATTCAGGCAAGTCAGTCAAACAAGCGTTTTTTGCGATCGATTCAGGTAAAACAAGTCAAAAGGCTATTATTTGACTGACTTTACCTGTGGGTAGCGCTGGTAGTAACGCGCCTTCTATGTGTATTATAGTTTCATACCGTAAGGAAGTACTTGCCGTTGTATGCCACAATGCCTTGAGAATGGAATGTCTGTTTATCATCTAAGCACATGTGGTTAATCAACAAATACTACGACACCGTGTTTCTGCTTGCCCTCACCTCGCCGCTTCGTACCCCTTCGCCATCTTAACATCATAGCACTATCAACACTATCAACGCAGCTAATGTTACAATCTTTTCTCGTTCCTTTGCCTACGTTTCTACGTTCAGTAACACCCCATGGATATTATGGAGAAACTTCTTGTTCGCTACAATGCGGCGTTTGATTGCCATTGCGTTATCAACCTAAGTGAACTCCCCGGCAATTTGCCATTCATCGAGCTTAATCGCATCATCTTTTCACTCTACGCGGGTGAGGAGGTCCAAGTGTACTGGCCGTTGCATTCCGTATTCCTTAGCGGCCCTTTACGTCTATGTGATCATCATGGACATTGTCATATTGCCTTGCCGGATGTTGATAGCACACGACGTGTTATTCTGATACTCCAGAGGATTATGATCGGGTCCACTCCTTGCCGTGCACGAGTTGCTCTTACTCCACTGGTAAATATAACCAAGCGCTACAGCTTATACCAAAGGCCAGAATCATTAATTTCCACCAGAGAAATTTTAACCCGAAATCCTCCTTTCAGACAGGTGATAATCCAGACCGTCATACTCAGGTATGTTACTGTTTGCACCTGATGTCCGTGAAGTTAATCGATAGATATTAACCTACTCCGCGGATCGCCTGGGTTCGTATACGAGAAGATAGGGATAGAATCCACGCATACAACGTCTACCCATGTACTCGCTCAGACAGTATGTTTCTAATGGCGCAAAGACAGCTGAGTTATCGCTCAGACATTATCCGAATTTCGCTGGTACATACAGGCCTAATTCATATATGTTTCTCAAGCTAATATCTAAATTTAGAGCACTCCAGCCCATGTTGAGGTCCGCCTAGGCATCGACAAACGCACTATACCCACCCGCTATAGCATCTACCGAAGGAAATCAGTTCCAGCCACTTTTCTGTTAGAGCCGCCAACCCCTTTAGGCGAACCTCAAATCGAGATTCAATTCCGATTTCCCGTATTTTCCAACTTCAGTGACATATTTAGATACTCCGGCGAAGATTCAAATCAAGGACCGTCACGTATACTAGCATCAGCACGGCCATCGGGATCGACGATAGCGGTATTAGAGACACAGGAATCAGAAAGTCAAGATCTCCATGACCCGATCACCCAGCGCCCAAGAAGAAGAACCCAGAGTATGTATAATCTAAGTACTGGAACTGATGAGGTGATATGGGGTAGCCATGAAGTGTAAGTGCGCTACTCTAATTTTTGGGCGTACACTGTCTATGAAGCAGAGATCCAAGCTGTCGCCTCAATTGGTTGCCCGCTAATAATATACTAACAGGCTCAGCTAGCTTTTGCGAACGTGTTCATTAAGATGGTGTTCCTATCGATACTCTATGGCCCCTCGCTGCGACTTTATAAAATAGGAGGCAGCGTTGTTTTGCAAAGAGATATTAGAAGGAAGCTGATCCGGGATAGGATTAGGGCCGGACTTATGCGCTCGGAATATTTGGGAAAGGGATCTCTGCTTGCTGAGAAGGATTCTCGCTATCGTTCGTTTGGGATCTCCAATATTAGTTTTCCATAGCGTTTGACTGGGGTTTCATGGCTTTTATGGAATACTGAGCGACTCACTTAATTTTCCCCACATGCCCTGTTGTAGAACTGCTTATATGAGTGCTTGTGTTGAAATCATGATTAACCGGTATATTTACTCATATGTAACGTCACTAACTAGACTATAATGCACACGATGAGCTATCAAAAGACAGCTAATTTACAATAGATACCAGCAAAAAGATTCACGTAGCCGACATGATCTAGATGCATCTACTTGTCTTGACATTTTTATTATTATAAGACGAAGCAGTTATACCAACAGTATGAAGTAAATCTCGTAAATTTCTAATAGGATGTTTAGAAAAGTAAGAGTGTACGTGAGCAATCTAAAACTACAGCTTTTAGGGCCTAGCCCCTGAGTTCACAGATGTCACGGAACAGAACTGCAACGCTAACCACGACACTACCAAAAGTAGAACTTTGTCAAGGTGGGAACCTTGACCGTTTGCATGTCTTATATATAGCACCGTGACACTAGTCCAATTATGTAATCTCCCAGGTTAACATACTCGTCTACTTCAACATACGTAGTGCAAAACCATGCTTTATCACAACTTATACACATATATAAACTTAATATGCTTGGGTAGTCTAAGTGGCCATTTTCTCAATTTCACTTTCTCTGAAAGCTTCCCCAAACCATTCGTTAATTCCTGGCTACTTAGTAGCGAGCTCAGAGAACATCAAAACCCCGTAGATAAGTTAAGAATCCTATAAGCAATCGAATTTATGCTGGGTTAGTATTTCTGTTTCAAAATTAACGCATTTCGACACTAAAAGCTTAGATCTTATGTGACTTAATCTAGCACTACTAATCTCACCGCGATAATTCCTCCTATACTGAGACGGTGTGGGTGACCTGACCATATGGGGATTAGATTGATTAGGTCATCGAGTCCTAGCTTTTCTTTTCTTTATTTAAGATAGTTAGCCGAAGCTAGCACTTTTCACAGATAGCCACGCATCTCAGCGGCCCCTTCGGGGGTCCGCTACTCCTCAATATACGTTTGCATTACCTATTTACTATTTTCTTAAGCCTCAAACCTCTAGAAGTGATCGATATGACAGTGGTCAGTCCTCTAGAGTGCGTGGTGTGTGTGTGTGTTACATGTTTCGTTTCAATACCTATTCACTTATCCGTGACACTTTATATAAATATTCGTAAATAATTGGTAAGTTGGGCTATAGTAATGAGCAGCCCAAACCTAGAACCGGTGAAACTCCTATGCGGAATTCTCTACGATTCTACTCGTATAGGCCTTCCCCCAGGGGCCTTTCCAGAGCTGACACGGAGTCACGACGTAATCGCTCAAGAAGTGAGAAAATGGCCTCTGGAGCCACTATGTACATAAACAGATAGTGAACAGCTAGCCACGTCCCCAGTGCCCTTGCGGAGGCCAGGACTAACTTCTACGCAGTTTAGTCCCTACGACGCTAAACACAATCCATCCATCCATCCTTTCCAGAGGTGCGATAAGCGAGTTAGGTAGTATGGTAGATTTACCAAGTCATTCATTAGAATATATCTTAGAACTATGACTTATTAGCTTATAAGATCTGAGATTTACTAGTATTCAAGCACGTAGGCCAGAGCATATGATACAACCAGAAACTATCATTAGATTGAGATTAATTATTTGACTCGGAAGAAATATTGGAGAATGCTTTCTCAAATCCATCAGTACGCCATCGTGCCAGTAATAGCCGAATCTTTGGGTTATGCCATATAACTTTGGTGTCATAATGCATTATATTTCAAAGGTGTTGATATAGTTCCATTCACCTTCGATGCCGGAGCCTAGGCTCAAGCTAAACCTCCTAGTCATATCCATACCCTTACAAATAAGCTGACTATAAGAATTGATATCTTAAGTGAGTTCGGCTTTTGACAATTGACTCAAAACTATCGAGGCAATCATGTTTGATTATGCAGTTGGTGCCTTATACGCAGAGTCTGCCAAGAGTTCAGCACTATCAAAGAGCCAGTTCTTGTCCTTACAATACACAGATAATCCTACCGAGAACATCTAGACCGGTCTAAAATCGCCCCAGTTGGTAAGACAGTGCTTCTCATTGATCAATAGATCAATAGCAGCATTAGATGTGGTCTCTTCATTATTGAATCTGTGGTGGGGGCGGCGCTGACCGATGTCAGCACCGTCACGGACTTCCGGCCAATATGCTATTGGGCAAGACCTTTACTTTTACACACTAACAAACTTCCTTGAATCAACAAAAACCTCATATATGTTCAATAATTGCTAATTACTAATTTGAAAGAGTACGTATAACAAGGGCTCCTTAGAACTAGGTTCAATTCAAGTAATCATTCCCTCTCATTTTTCAATAATAATTTCCCCTTCCCCCTATTAAACGTCAGCAAGGCCTATTCGTACCTCAAGGGCCTAGAATATAATCTATACAAGCTTTTACTGTTAGTTCTTTCTGCGTGAGGTTTAGGACCTCGCGATCTACGTCTTCGTACAACTAATTCAGGCTTATTATATGTTGGGTGCGTATCCTACGTCTCGCAGCTAACAAGCTTACGGGAATTCATAGTAGGCTGGGCCGTATGACAGCTTCCTCTCCGAGTACCATGCCCTCCTCATATGATATCTCGACATCGCCGCCTCTTATAGCTAGGATCGCGAAATTGCTGCTTGAAACATCGGCGGACTCGCGAGTTTTCAACTAGCGAACTCCGACCATAGCCAAATGATTGCATCTAACATTAGGCCAGGGAAGGAACAGGAAAAGACAATCTAATTGAGTCTTTGATATAAAAAACGCTCGAGCATGGCCTTGGTCCTACTCAGGTTAAGACGTAGCTTTGGCCGACCTGCACTGACATCATCACCCAGCGCTATTCATGCGGTACCCTAGTTTCTTATAAGGAAGCTACAAATAACATTGCCGCAACCTCTGGAGGGCAGGATAATATCTAATTACTAAGTTACTTCTATTCTTGCGGGGAGTCGTGGGTAGGGGTCGTGACAAGCTGTTATCTATACCAATAGATTATTACTGTGGCGCATGTACATTGTAGCCGAAGATGCGAACAGGCGTCACCCGAAGATCCGAGAAACGCATACAACTGGTTTCGGAGTTCGGGGTAGCCCTGTACCTCTTGCACCTTGAGGCGTATCAATATTAGTTGTACACATGCTTCTATATTGCAAGACAGCTTATCTGACCAAACAGAAACGTAATGGGTCAGCCAGGATACTGCCCAGGTGCGTATTCTAGTACTACGCCCCGCTTATCCCGGAGTCTTACAAGGCAATCCTTTATCTGATCTAACGACGCCATTTAATTCACCCCACGCGTGCAATCACCCCCCCTCCCTAGAAGTAAAATCACCGCTCGGCTGGACTTAGAGAGAAGAATTAAGATCTATTTCATCACCGAGACCCACTGTGGTGGGCGCCTTATGTGAATCGTAGATCCCACTCTCAGCCTGTCCCAGCAATTTTTATCAGCATGATGTAAACATTGATAAGCTCCTCAATTCAAGACTAATATCCATTCTCCAGGCTCAATATAGCCACTTTTTTGTGAGCATCCTAGCCCCTTAACTCGGCCGTGGACTTTTCATAGTAATTTATTTCAATTTTATCGAATATGTAGGCAAAACAAAAACAAAAACATTAAAAAGCAGACTTCGGACATTCGCCGCCGGTGCCGGCGTTTGTATTTGTCGACAGCAACCAATAAAATGAATTTCCTTATAGCCGAAGGCTTTGACGCCAACGACATGGAATATCCTAGCTCGAACTAGAATATGGCAACAGACAGGTGATAGTGACAATGATTGCATTATCCGTGCTACTCCGTCATCGATAATGACAAATAAGTATTATGAACTGTGAAACCATGAATATGCCAGTTGGTTGTTTCTAGGGTCGGTCACACTGCACCCTTTCCAGAAGCTCGAGCCATAAAACAAGAGTTATAAATAAACATAAAATCCCAATTCCTGTTGGAAATGGTGCTAGCATATTCTTTCGTCCTTGTATCCTTTTTATAACTCTATCCCCGGCGGAACAGTCTTTAAGCAACTGCCAACATGGCAACTATTGTAGAAACTACCATGAACTACCACCTAGATCCGTCTAGGGGTGGAGCGAAGACTTGCACATTTGGAACGGTTGGTGTCCTCCGTCGAAAGTTTGATACCAATGCTATACAAGTCAATGATTTGAGAGGTATAGAGAATGAGTTCGATATTCACACACATGCTTTTCAGTGCTGCAAATGGAAACCTAGCATCTCATCACTTGACTCGGGCGAGATTGAACAGATCCTCTACCATGAAGCGGAGGAGTTTGTAAAGACAATGTGAGTGAAAGACAAGTTCCAGATTAATACATATCTTGCAGTTTTTTACTTATACTATAACTATACTGATATACGAATCCAGCACAAATGCAACGCGGGTGCACTGTTTTTCTCATCTAATTCGACAGAACACTGTGGAAGACAATATCGAGGCGTTGAAGAAGCTTGAGGCAGATAGGGGGAAAGAAAATATCGCAGATAATGAAGGGTTCGGCAAGACTGTTCCAGCTCGCTATGCGCATGTCGACCAGTCCGGCCATGGAGCTCGCACCCTCCTAGGTCACAACCTCCCCGATGAAGCGGAGAAGCTGACAAAAACGCGGTGGGGAACAGTGAATCTATGGCGCCCAATCCAAATAATTCGGCGGGATCCGCTCTGCTTCTGCGACGGCCGGACTATCAGCGAGGAAGATTTGGTACCCGTGAATGCGACCCCACCACCCAAGGGCACAAGCAGCTTCTATAAGAGTGTTTCCAAAGGTGATGGGTTCCAAACTCTCGAGGTCCGCGCCAATCCTAAGCACAAGTGGTATTACCTGTCCAACATGCAGCCGGACGAGGCTGTGTTGTTCAAGTGCTTTGACTCGAAGAACACCTCCAACAGTCGTTGCTGTCATGCTTCCTTCCGACTTCCCCAGACAGCTAATGAGGCACCTAGGGAAAGCATGGAGATGCGGTTCTTTGTATTCTACGAGAATGAGCCGCTTCAGGGATTCTAGCTATGTAAGGGTTAGCGAATCACAGTACTTAGGCTAGGTAGCGCTTCGTGTAGAGGCTAAAGGGGGCTCTGATCTCAATAAATGTATGATTGCTCTTGTTATCACTGTCCCACCACTCCAATTGTGACATAACCCAACCTGCCGAGGATACCCAAATGCCTATGAGGTGCGAAGAATAAAATACGTACGTAATATATGTGGTCTAATATCAGGTTGCACAAAAGCTATTGGATCACAGAAGTCACAAGGGCCACAGCCACATGCAGGAGGGACCAACACTACTATAATTTATATATTACGACCTCGGACAGCCGGCTTTATTCTTACTAGGGAGCAAGGAAACCATGGACCTTGAGAGGCCAAAGTTCATTGCTCGATAAGTTGAATTTAATTCCATACCCTTGACCCGAGCCCTTGTTAGACTGGGGAATGTCAAATCAGATATAATACCGTGTATTGTACTGTCAAGAATTATACAGACGGGTTTCTACGTTCCACAGTCTTCTCGATCATAAGCCACCAGTAATAATGGATTACGGTTATTACTCAATGCGGCTTATAACAAAGCCGTGCATAAAACAATAAGCGGAAATTTAGGAAACCTATATCAGAAGCCTAAGTTACGGTAAACTACCATAGTCAATTGTACTAAGTATGTTCCCTACTATCCCTATAATTTGACTCCGTAGTACCTATCCCAAAACGCTATTACCTCGCCAGTATGCACTCCGGGTGACTCCAACCGTGACTCGCCATCACCATCCCAACTTCTTACAAGATCCCTGTTCGAACTCAACGCCGGCCAAATATTAGCATCCTGGCTACTTGACTGGCTACCCTCAGGAACCCCCGTGCGTACAAATTGTACCCAAGTCTCCATCATCTTTCTAGAAAGGGATCTATCGGCGTTGGTCCAGTCCCATTCCCACACATCGAGGTTACCAAAGGCATACAACATGCCAACAAGGTGGAAAGCGCCCGCAAACCCCCTTTCCACTATTTTGGAGTCCGCGGGGATGGGCGGGGCGCGCACGAATTCATAATACCATGCGGGTGACTTCATATACTTACGCTGGAGGCGTGCAGAAGTCCACGTCGGCCAATAAAAGACCTGCTCAGCAAGAAGCTTCCACGATGCATCCCACACCTCCGCGTCCGTAGCCGCCGGGTAAAGGCGAAGGGCCTCATCCCCTTGTTCGCCGAACGTCTCCTCTACGAATGTGTGATAATCAGACAGGGAATTCAGACGCGGAAGAGCGGTTCCATCGTCAGCGGTGCTGCCCGCCATGAGGGGAATATCAGCTGCTCGGCCAGAGATAAACGCCGAAAGGGGCGACTCGGGAAGGACATAGCCGTCCACGATAGGGTTTGCCGTGTCGTAAACGCTCAGGCTGGTGGAAGTAGGCCGTAGGTAAGACGTCCATATTCCCTCCCGACGAGCCAGGTTTGCGGCCAAGATCTTCTCAGTGGATATACCGCGCAGATCGGTGAGAGAGGAGGCGCCGAGGACCTGTAGCAATTCAGTCCCGGCTTCTTCGGCTGCAGCCAGCGTCATGTAAGCTGCGATGTGACCAGGGCCATCGATGGGTGGTGCCATCCCAGGTCCGCTCTCGCAGATTGCCTTGGAGAATAGGCCCTTCGCCAACGGCGAGGCACGGAGGATGTGGACACTGGCGCCGCCAGATGAGGCGCCCCCTATTGTCACGTCCTGCGGGTCGCCCCCGAAGACTTTGATGTTACGCTGCACCCACTCCAACGCTGCTATTTGATCCATGATGCCATAATTACCGGATGCCTGGTGACCTGACTCGGCACTAAGTTCTGGAAGCGCAAGGAATCCAAATCGGCCGAGGCGGAAGTTCACGGTGACAACTGTAATCCCTTCGGCAGCAAACTTGGTCCCATCTTGCATGGGGTTGGACCCGGACCCAAAGACAAAGGCCCCAAAATGGAACCAGACCAGGACGGGCCTATCAGTGGCGCCCTCTGCACCGGTATACACATTGAGGTAGAGGCAGTCCTCGCTGAATTCGGTGTCTGTACTGGAATATAACGAGTTGAGTGGTGGCGAGGGCTGAGCACTGGCAGGGCCGAATTTGTCACCCGGTCGCACACCACTCCAGGACAGAGGGCGCTGCGGGGGTCGCCATCGTAGGTCTCCAACGGGTGGTGCAGCGTAAGGGACTCCGAGAAAGGATCTCGTGGCATTTGGGCGATGAAGTCCAGAGAGCGAGCCGGACTCCACGATAACTGGCGCACACACAGAATTCCCAAGTTTCTGTGGTTCACTCATCGTTCTTAAATTGATTTAATATCGCTGAACGTCAATGAGGAGAAGATGGTAGAGAATCCAGAGTATCGAAAGCGCCGTGGAAGAGAAACGCAAAAGTACCAATATACCACTTTATGATATGGGCAAATTAATATGAGCTTCCTTTGAGTTTCCGTACATTTATGTCGACTATACGAATCCTACATGATATCATACAATCCGATATGTCTTACATAAGAGGTTCTACATACTAAGCAATAAGGGGTCCGATCCAAAACCCCTCCCGCAAATGTGGGGGATACAATAAGCCTATACGAAGATTGCATCCCTTGCATCTCGCAGACAGCACCGATATTTTTTAACGTCCCTCAGGAAAAGGGTGTTTAAATAAACCTATCATACAACGTATTTATATCAAGGGCTTCGTTTTTGAGTTCAGAAGATCTCTAGCCTTAAATGCTTACTTATTATTCATACTCTCGAGCTATGGTCAGCCCCTATCCTTAAATCTGGTTATCAACAGCAAACCAAACATACATTAAGTTAGATGCGGTAGCTATGTATAAAGGGATCTAGTTAGACAATGGGTTTTTAGGAGCGACGAGATTATTGTTGATATAATCAAACTCGCTATAGTAGTTGGATCGGTGGTTCTAGCTATGTATATACGTGATTTGACCCGTTTATGGACCTGCTTATTTTTCGAATTAAATTCATTAGGATCTATTCCCCTGATCATATTCTACCAGGAGCCACTCATAACCTCATATTAAGTCTGTACGGGAGATTCAAACATTATCGCTTAGAATTCTATTATTCATTCCTATATTGTTACACCCCTTGCTAGTATATAATCTTGCTTAACTAACCTAGCCTTCTAGTCCTACCCTTCCGCTTGAGAACTAGCTTGTGATGCCAAGTCATCCTTATATCATTATGTAGTTCTTGGCTTGAGAAAGCTTCCCAGGACCGGATTTATATGTAGATAATAATGGCCTGCCGCAGCTAATGTCTCAAAGTCCTTGCGTAGGGGTGTCAGCAAGGAAAATACACCGTAACCGAAAGACGAAGACAAGCAATGATTATGGCAGATCTTGTAATATTTGAACCATTCTCAAACCTCAGCAAGTAGTCAATGAGTATGGTTTTAGCCGGTGCTCGTAGTCTGTTTGAGCGCCCATCGTCGTAACCCCTGTCCAAGCTTGGCAGGCTGGCCCGAAGCCCAACCTCTTTTCTCCTCGCGCTTGGCCGCAAAAAAAGAATAGACTTGATTTTTGATGTCGCTATGCAGCGTAAAGATCGATAGCAAGCCAGTGCGCCACGTTTAATGCCTTTGAGGAGGCTCAGAGATATTATTGGTACACGGCATGACGCTAAACACCATCACTCAAGTAACAACCCTTGTCCATGCTCCATAACAATGAACATCCTTCGACTTTAATTTAGTCATCATGAACTCACCAACGACAACACAGTCAAAATATGGTCAATTCACATGTTTTATGCAAGCAGCGAGGGCTATACGGTATACCTAATCGGAAAGAGGGAATAACGCCAAGGAGCGTGATCTATGAGTCGGCTCAAGCGGATGACTACCCCGTCTGGGATTCCCCCTCTCAAAAGACTAGGATGATTTTGCCCCACCTACAACCAACTGCAGAATATCAACGCGACCCTACGTATATATTTACAAAAGGCCCTACGGTGGCTGTAGAATACCACCACATAACCATCAAGAGGTGGTCAGACCCAATCTGCGCATACGAAGCAAGCAGGCAAGAACCGGCATTAGCGGAACTATCCCAGCGTGGTTGATCAACTAGGTAATGAGGGGTTATCTGTACTAATAAGTCCGATTCAGCTCTCATCCAGAGAACTGACATTTATGACTAATAACAAGCAACTCAAAGGCTGCAGATTTTCTTTTTTGATTCCAAGGGCTGCTCTTATCAGAAAGCTTTGTCGAGCTTTAATAATAGATAGCTTTTTTATAACAAATTAAATTCTACTACTTTCGTAGATGTAATACTAGCTGCCGGGGCGGTAATGTTATTATATAAATCTTTAAACAAGATTGTCACGCAGCAATTAGCAAACCATGCAAGTAAAAGAACTTCAAGGGATCACCTGATCATGAGTTGAAGGCTATTATGAAAGCCTCAGCCGCAAAAGCGGTATCAATTAGCAATCGCGATCGGGGCATCAATCGCGAGCATAAATAATAGGGCTATATGCCCTTAACCTTAACACAGGAAAAGAAAGATATCGCAGATTCCTATACATTATCAGTCGAATATGACTCCTTTGCTCCAAGCTATTACTACATGCTCACAGACAGTACTTACCGTCACTCGAGGCCGATCGTTTTAAACATACGATCAGCCTTGATCCAGTCTGCAAGGTAAATATAGCCCACACCAATTCGACGCGCAAATAGAGATCCCTCCCCATGATGAATGACCAGCACATTTACCGCCGGCTGGTTTCCAAATGTGGGACTCTCATCACTAAACAACGATATACCTATACACTGAAGAGAATCCACCCGTGATGTCTCTAGCTTAGCATCCACGACCTCTCGTAGTGCATCCACATATGCTGCCCAAATTTCCCCTATTCTTCGAGATGCACCATAGTATAATCTTTCGCTCAGAACGTAGCGGCCATTTTGTTCAGTCATAGATTCAATCATAGATAACTTAAAAAATGCTATCTGTGCACGAGTCAACAAAATCTCAGGACGTAACTTCTCGATCAGCAACTGGTCTTCCTCTCGGGGACTAGTCGTGAGGTACTGTGTCTCCCAGAGTCTAGAGTTTCGGGCTTTTTGTATGTCTTTCCAAACTTCCTCAAGACACGGCCAGCGCCGCGCAATCTGCGATTCGCATCTGGCACAGCTTTCGGAGTTCTGTATGTGTCCCCAGACTCTCTCGATGAAGGGGAGCTGGGCCCGATTGCTGGATTCACAGGCTGGGTAACATTTCTGGAGTTTCTGTCTCACATCTTCCGGGATTGCGGGCTCGATACATCCCGCCCACCACGCAACTAGAAGATAGGCTTGAGCCCTTGTGTCGGACTTTTCTCGAGGATGGAGGCTATTCTCTGATCTGACAGTTTTCAGTTCTCCATTCTGGTCCTTACAAGACCACTGGATAAGTGTTCCAAGGAACCCTTGATGGCTCCAGAACAGCATAGGAGTTGTGGCGGTTTTATTAACCGATGTCCATGACCACGATGGAATGCTGATGGTATCTATGTTTTTCATCGAATAATTCTCACAGCGCCAAAGTAGGGCTCGGTCAAAATCTGCTTCTGGGAGTCCATAAATGCTTCGGCCGCCCTCATAGAGAGTAGTTAGGATACCCAAAAAGGCATCCAAAATATCTGACTGGTAGGTGAGAGATCTGGCTGCGTATGACCCAATATGGCGAATGAAGTCCTCGAATTGGGTCGTAGATCCGGCGAAACTCCTTAACCGATACTGGCCTAGCTGGGACTTCTCATGAGGGCTTAGAATCCCACCATCTCTTCGTCTTGTGCATTGTTCTTCTCGCCTGTACGGAGCGTAGCTATCGTTACATTCGAACCAAAGTTCGAAAGATGTAAAGAATAATTTTCTCCGAGAGAGAACAGCTTCTTGGTATGTCCATCCCCGTGAATTCCATTTAGACTGAGCCATTGTGACTTTGATGTCGGGGTATCCTGATATCAACTCGAGCCCACACACAACCGTCTTGAACTGAAGGACCTCTCGTGTAGTGGAAACACCTGAAATCGGATCTTCCATGCTAGTGCCGCTTGCATGAATAATAGTGAAGTCGGCCGATGAGTAGATGTCGCCCATAGCGTTGATTTGCGTACGCTTTTCCGGTCCGTCATCGTCCTGCTGGATGCAGAGCCGGTCTACCCAAAGGAAGCGCTGATCGAGTTGCTGACATACGGTGATCGCATCTTCAATAGCCCTTGGCAAGGTCATATTCCCTAAGCCGTCAGTTGTGAGTTCGTGCTTATTGGAACCCAGCAATGCGTCATTTCTTGATATATTTGGCTTTCCCCACACATAGCTGAGGGCAACAAACTTAACATTGCCCCCAAGTTTTGAACCTGGCCGAAATTCAGATATTAGTTTGCGGTTGTTCACATCAATGAGTCGGAAACCTTCCGGCATTCTTGCGAGTTCTGATCTCTTGCAGTGGTGATGGTGAGTGCAGCTGTGAATCCATTGTTGGACAGTAGGCCAATTGATCCGACTTTCGATGGTTGGTCTCGCAACCTCTGAAGTTTTACAGTACGTGATATCAACTGTACCATACCTATCGGGTGCGAATAATTCCAAAATAAGGCCGCTAAAGTCGTAACCCTGTTCCAGTGCCAGAGATACCTTCGTATTGGCTCGCGTATTATTTTCATCTTCTCCATGCCGCTTAGACATGATAAAGTATGAGTCTATGGTCTTGGCGAGCAGAATGCATAATTTACATTCTTTATTTGACACAATCCTAGATATTCCACTCCCGGGCCGGTTATCGATATCAAGTTCAATTCTGAGGCTGCGAAGCTTGTCCCGAAGACATATGGCAAGATGACGAAGTCGAAGATGCGTACAGAAACTGCAAAGATGTTCCGCTTCAGACTGGGATGAGCAGTTATCGCAGTCATTGTGGAGTAGACTGTATTGGCTTTCCTTCCGAACCTCCCTAAAGAATGGTGGGGAGACGTAACTGCAGAGGCTACCGGGGCATCTCTCACTGTCGGAACGACCTGCGGGCAAACTTGGCATTGAACCGTCTCTTAGGTCACTGGTTTCCGTCAAGAAAGGCACCCTATGTATCAAATATATCGAATACCAAGCCGTATGCTGATTGACTACAGAGGACGGATCGTGAGGGTAGAGATTTAGGTTTGAGAGACACAAAACCTACATAGAGATCTATTGATATACTATATTCTGCTAAGGAAGTTATTGGATCTTCGTTGAAACTTAATACAAATAGTTTAGAGCCTATAGATGAATTAAATTTGGAGACCCTATCCACAATCACGCTGAGGCGAGTATGAACAATGTGTTGTCAGCCTACTATTGGCATTTGTGTTGTTTGTCTATGCTTTCGCAGGCAGCCGAGTACCACAAGAATTAGCTATAAGTATGCTATCGCGTCTAGAGACTAGTATACGCCATGAGAGATAAAGTTCGGTTACGCTGCAGGCGGGTTATTGGTTTGACATTGACGGAGCGAGTTTGGCGCGTTTAACTGTTAAAGTAGTATTCGACTTGGAGTCTCCGTCTACTTGTTAACCGGTTGAATATTAAACTTATTACATTTGAATCTAGAAAATTATAACTGATTTTTTAAAATCAATTCCAAAGTTCTCATTCACCGGTCGCTACTACAGCTCGGCAGGGATTGAGAACGAAAGAGTCTCTCTCGCATCGCCCAAAACATCTTCGTCTACTCCCCGTTATTGAGCATGTTCATGTTCACAAACGCACCCCAGGCACCGCAGAATCTGGCTCAGAGGGACTCTTCAGATGCGAAAGCACCGCCGACGCTGTCAACAGGGCTGCAGTACTATAGCCCCTTAATAAGGCGGGCGCCATCTGTGTCACCCGTTATAATGCGGATAGGATATTCTCTGTACTTGAAGAGCTCCCTGACGACGGGAGGCTCTGTACACCGGTCCTACTAATGACGACTTCGAAACGAGGAGAGGACTTTCTGAGGGTGAATTTATAGTGATTGTCTTAAATGGTGTTTGATCTTTAGTGCTGTAATATTTAATATACTCGTGTTCTGGTTGATCTTTCGCCTATCGGTTCCGGGACAAAAGCCGCAGTGTGTGTATTCAGCTTCAATAACTACCTATCACATGAAAGTTGCAGGATATGATAGGAAAGGAAAATCTATTAGTCTATTATCAGTCATTCCAACGCCGTCTAGTTCCGAGCCACAGCATCAGGACGCAAATGCGACAACGGCGCATAACGCGACGTGATTGTAATCGTCACCTCTATCCCTTAGTCGCAAACCAATGCCCAGCATTCGTCCCTCATAAATTCATCCGTTTCGTCAACTCAATGCCTTGCGCAAACGTGCCAACACGGGCGTCAATCGCATAGCCCTCGGCTTCCAGCCTCTTGCACTCGGCGTACAGGGTGGCAAGTGGGGTCGTGAACGTCTCGATGAACTCGTCTTCTTCGAGGCTTGGTTTAGGGTTTTGGTTCTCCGGTAGTGATGTGTCTATTTTCACGGAGCAGATTGCCGTGTTCGTGTTCGTCATTCCGGGGTCTGGCATCGTGTTAGCGTGTTGGTGAGTCCAACCCCTGTAATCGAGAGTCGTGAATGACAACTTGAGAAACATAGGGGTAGGGTTGAAATGGCTACATGTTCTTTTTAAGAAACGAAGAAGTGTGGAGGAAAACAAGTATATGATCAAAGATTCATTCCACGAACGCAGCACCCATTCAAGCTATGAATGGTTGACAAGTAACACAAGGCCTAGGGGTATGGATGGAGAGCGAGTAAAAGCCCCCTTACTCACCATTAAACATGATAGGCGACATCTCGTACACAGTACCAACATACCCCGTCTCCTCCCTCAGCTCGCGCACAGCCGCCTCCCTAACGCTCTCGCCCTCGTCGACGAGGCCGGCCGGCAGCTCGATGGCGATCTGGTTCAGCGGCGGGCGGAACTGCCTCTGCAGCAGGATCTCGGGGCCCGAGGGCGTCTCGAGGATGGCGAGGATGCCCACGCCGTCGACGCCGCTGCCCTTGGCCCGCGTCGTCCGCTCCGCCGACTCCCACGTGCGCGTCTGGTTCTGGTAGTCGTTGTAGGTCAACCTGCGGGGAGGCGGGGGTGGGGTGTGTTAGTTATGTGTGCGTGTATCACTGCATACGCATGCGTTGTTGTGAGACCCGGGGGGAGGGGAAGATTGCGAGTCTAATGGCTTGGATGGGTGCTTGCTGCCTTCCTTGCTTACTTGACTAGCTTGATCCATTTTCCTTCAGTGGGACCCTATAAGAAGAGGTTGTTAGTCATTTGAGCAAGTGATAGGTAATGATTCTTTATATATGAGCCGCGTCTATCTTTTTTTTTTCATGTTGTTCTGAGCACCGAGCGATGACTGCTTGAAGTTTGTGGGATATTTCACTCAAAAAGTTTCACACCGCTAATCTCACGACGCACATCAGGTGTGTCTTGGTGAGAGGTCGGTGAGAGCTGGATGGAAGCCTTCAGGCCGGCAGTACTTACAAGAGGCTCAGAGCTTACTACTTTGCCGTTTGTGAGAGACATCTTGAGTGTGCAATATCTAGATTTCTGTGCATTGGAGGGAGCTCTATGTGGAAATGTGAAGGTCGGTCGGTATCTCGAGAGCAGATTGGCGATCAAACGTTTTTATTACCACCTGTGCGCGCTGTGGTCTGTGGTGCGGTTTGCTGTTCCTGTGTGGTGTTTGCTAGCTTCCGTTGTGGCGTCACTAGAACATGCTTTGCCGAGAGCGAATCGTGTTATCTAGCTGTGGTGGAGATCAAGTTGTCTCTCGCTGGCGCTGGCGCTGCAGCCCCTGAGCGCCGAACACGTTGTCGCCTGTATCTTCACCGCATGCATTATCCATGGATCACAATTCCCAGCCAGCCCGTATAGTCAGTCTAGTCTAGTCTAGTCTTCTTGACGAAAGGGATAAGCTCGAGGTCTCGGACTTTCAACAAAAATCCATTGCCACATGCATAAAATACACAAAACAGAATCTGGGAATCGTGTCTATCTTTCGCGCTAGCTAAGTGTATGTCCATGGATCAACCTGAGCTCATAGGTGTAGCAGTTCGACTCCTGCTTCTATGTCAAGCACTCCACTCTCACTTCGATTTGCTCTGTTGATCCTCTACGGGTGTACCGATTTGCTATGGGACACAGCGTCTGTGATAAGGACATTGTTGTTTATCTCCCGGTCCCATTTCACAGTGAAATGCTTTGTGGTACCCCTACCCTCATAACTGCGATATGTTTGCGTGGAAGTGAAGTTGGTCATTAGTTTGTCTGTCTCAACTACCGCCATCCCAAATGCCCTTCCCTATCTTTTTAGCTCTACCGGCTACCATCCGGCTCCTTGGTGCGTTCTGCTCAAAAAGCACGTATGGGTCCTCGGTTTGGGACGAATCTGTCACGCGGAACCCTTCACTGTCTTTGAATAGACCAGAATACAGCCCAGCAAGTGCGTCGGTCCAAGCATCAAGGGCTTTCACCCGTTCGGTATCCACGCCAGATTCGATTTGTAGGATGCCAGATTGCTGGTCAAGTTTGCCACGGATCTGACCGTCGATAATCAGGTATCCTACAATGTCTTGAACCTCAGCCTCGGGGATTTTAAGTTGCCGAGCAATCCACTGCACTTTTATTCTTGTATAGGGCGCAACTAGCTTCACAACAGCCTTTGTCCTCATATTCCGGGTCACCTCGTCGATATTTTCCGCAATGAAAGGGTCGGCTAAGATGTCCTGGTTCGTCTTAAGAACGCTGACATAGCGGTGCATGTCATCTCTCTGATACGCATCGACCAAGTCGGTCATGGCTGCAATACGGGGGTCGTTGCGATATGGTTTCGTCTCTTGGGAGTCGAAAGGGTTAATGTCCGACTTCATTAGCATCGTAGTAAGAAGAAGGTACTTGAGAACTTGGATCCGCTGAAGGGAGCCGGCCTCGTCGTAATTCCTGAATGACTCGAAGAAGTCGCTTTGTGCATCCTTCCAGTTCTCCTCGCTCATGTGCATCTTGCCGCCACATTCGCGAATGATACCCATGATCTTGGGATGGGGTACTGCAGACCGTACCCGAAGGGCCTTCTGGTAGAGCATCTTGAGTTGCTTGTTGTTCCTCCTTTCCGAATACATCTGTATCTCGAGAGCATATATCTCGAGGGAATAAGTGCCCTTGCTTGGGTCATCACTACCGTCCTCTCGCTGGCAGGCCCTCTGAAGTTCGCGGAGCTTCCTAGCTCCGGAAATGTATTCTTTGCGATCAAGTAGAAGTTTTGCCAGCTTTATGTTGGTCTTGAGCCATAGACGTTCGTTGTTGGTGCTTTGGAAACACGTCAAAGTCAGAGAGTAGAATTGTTCCATGCATCGTTGCGCTGCCTCGGTCTCCGACCCTCTCTCGATGAAGTCGAGCATGTTGTTGATGGACTTTTCCGAGTAGTTACGGGTTACCGCAGATCTAACGTAGGTAAGTAGCTCGGTGTAGTGCTCCACGGCCTAGCTCTGCCAGTCAGCGAGAATGCGACCACTCCGCCCGAGCCGTACGGAGCTCACCTTGTCATATCTCCCGAGCTGGAACTCGAGCTTAATCGCTTGCTTCAAACCCTTAAACCCCCATTCACCCTTTTCCGCTTCTAGGGTAGGGATTTCCAGGAATTCCTCAATCGTCCCCTCTGGGTCCCCCTTCTTAGACTGCTTCGCATTGTAGTATTTGTTCTCGATGTCGACATCGCCTGATTCCTGTTCGTCACTATCTTCGTAATCGAAATCATAGCTAACAAGTACAGTTAGAGGCAGGCGTTTATTCAGGAAGCATGGGTGCATACTCCTCGGCATCAGACTCTTGCATGAAATCATCGTCCGACATGATGACGACGGGAGGCACTCAGGCCAGGGATAATCTGCAATTCGGAAATAAGGGCAACACTGGGAAGAGACTGCCAATACCGAACGGGCAGAATATAAGGAGTATGTATGCCAAAAGTACTATGTCGGAAATTAAGTTAGCTTCGCGGGTGGTGGTTTGTAGTTGTAGAAGTGATTGAGCAAGGCTGCATGCAAGCTATCAGCACTCACTGTTGATATAGTGACAGCAGCGTGCTATGCCATGTGCGACAAAACAGGCTAGTGCGGGGCTATCGCAAGCTCGCACGCAACCTGGGGAGGAACGAGGTACAGAATATGTATGTACGCCTCAGTTATTCGTAGAGGACGTTCTACTATCCGTAGAGGAATCTAAACCCCATTGGGAAAGGTGTCCCGGTGAAGCTTGGACCTGCTCCGATCTCCACTTAATTTATATGTGTTGTAGAGCTAACCCCAGCAAATCCTGGATTTTCATCTAGAAATACAGTCGGTCCCACCACCTAGGCAGCGTAAGTGAAAGCTTTACAGAATAAATAACGTGGAAATATTTGTTAGATTTACTACTGCACCAAAAGATTGGCGCGACTGGTCGATTATTAGTTTATTTCTAGAGCAGTATATATCCAACAATATTAAAACCTATTTTAACTTAAAAATACTTCGTTTCTAGTTAAAACTACTGCCAAACGTTTGTACCTGCAAGTAATACATTTAACTGTTGTTTTTTTCCACTGCCCGACCATTTCTGAGATACTTATACAAATAAGGTAAGAATCAGAGAAATATGTGGGTTTTTAAAAGGCCCTTCCGAAAAGGGTTTAGATTCCTCTACGGATAGTAGAACGTCCTCTACGAATAACCAAGGCGATGTATGTACTTATGCGTGCTTGGAGGTTGTGCCCCACTATTGGGGCTTGGCGCGAGAACTACCTACATGTACATACAGAATACATAGCTAGGTACCTAAGTACCTACCTAGGTATCGATGAGGCTGGGCAGTTTTTAGGTGGCAATGTGCCGATGACTGACTCTTCATTCCACCATAGATACTTCATCTTCCCCATCGACATATTGCGCATACACACACCTTCACTCCGCTTGTCTTCAGCATTTTCCTGATTCCATTGCGACACCGATATTTGCTCCTTCAACTCCGCAAGATAATAATAATAACAGCACAGCGCAACACAGCGCGTCGCGCCCGCTGTCTTCCTCCCCAACCCGCTCGCCACGAATAAATAAGCCATCACCATGGGTGGAGACTTGCAGCTCAAGAAGTCGTACCACCCGGCTCTCTTGAAGAACCAGGCCAAGGTTTACGACGCAGAGCAGGCTGCATTAGCAGAGAGGAAGAAGACCGAAGCACGCATCCAAGAGATCAAGGAGGAGCGCGCCCAGAAGGAGATACAAGAAAAGCTCGAGGCAGCGGGCGGCCGGAAACGTATCGATCGAGTTGATTGGATGTACCAAGGCCCCAGCGATGGCCAGGGAGGAACAACTGAAGAACTCGAGGGATTTCTCCTAGGGAAAAGACGGATTGATACAATCCTCACGCGCGGGCCCGAAAACGACAGTCTCAAGAAACAAGCGTCCTATGATGGTCTTGCTGCGCCTCAGAACTCGGTCGTTAATGCAAGAGATGTCGCAGCCAAGATTCGAGAAGACCCCCTATTAGCTATTAAGCGTCGAGAACAAGAGGCATACGAGGCAATGATGAACGACCCTATCAAGAGAAGGCAGTTACTGGCTTCTATGGGACAGAGCGACGGCAAACAGTCTTCTCGTGGAAGAGAGGACAGACAATCGAAGCGCCACAGACATCGTCATAGATCACATTCCCAAGAGCATCGCCATAGAAAACATCGGCGGTCGGATTCTCGCGAACGTGACCAGTCGAGAGACAGAGGACATCGATATCACAGACGCAACTCTGACGATAGGCCAGACTCAAGGGCGGGACAGGAGTCACGGAGGGAACGCCACAAGAAGAGGCGATCGTCCTCCCGAGATGATCACAGAGAAGAAAGGGGTGACAATGACAGGTCGTACAGAGAGCGATCAAGAAGCCCACGTCGTAGTGACCGCAATGAAGAAGACTACAGGCGACGCCGAGAGTATTCTCCTCAGCCTCCTAAGGACCGCCGAAGAAACTACGCCAATGACGAAGCACGGCGTAATAGCCGCGACTATCGCCAGCCTTCTGGGTATAGGGGCGGCCCAAGCAACGGCCGAAGTAGAGACCCAAATGGTTCGGGGGCCACGTCAGATGCTGCAGCGTCTGAGGAGCGCGCCCGGAAATTGGCGGCAATGCAAGACGCAGCGTCAGATCTAGACAAAGATCGAGAGAAGAGGCTAGCGGTTTTAGACGAGCAGGAACGGCAGGCGAGAGAGGCAGATGACTTGGCAAGGGCTCGCGCTGGCAAGTACGGGGACCAGGAGTTTGTCAACGGATTACGGAGACAGCTAATCAGCTAGATACCCGAATATTATATCGGCTGGCATGGATATAGGATGAGGCAGATAAATTCGAGACCTCAAATAGCTAGACACTCTTATAAACTTCTGTTCCATCGATTTTGAGCAATTTGCATTGGAAATTGTATAAGTCATACTACTAAAATTGAAGCTATCTCAGATAAGCTGAAAGTCTAGCACGAATCTAAATCGACACTACTGAAAGTTGTGCCTCGACATTATTTTCAAAAATGCAACACTCTTGAGACAAAACATGTCTGACATAGGGTAGGCATAGGTACATACCTAGAGCATATAAAGGGCTGCAGTTAGCGAGTTGGGGCGCAGGAGTATATCCTCAGGTGCACAGTGTATATCGTACATGTTATAAAATGAACACCGTACAAGCTCAGCCTTTGTGAATTCTATATACTCCACTTCCCGAATCTAGAACCGTCCTATTTGGCCATGAACTTTAATCCAAGGCCAAACCATGCTACTGGAACATAGAAGCTAGCACCATTGGTAAGTATCCTACCAAGCTTAAACAGCTATGCACTATCTACATACATAATAACAAAGGGTGGCCATTCAGCTTTATTGATAGGATTTTGAGCTCGAGTACGTAGTACCTACATAGGTACGCAGTACTTTGCGTGTGGTCAAGCTAAAAAGTTGGCTAGCCAAACCCTGTAGCGTACCTACCAACTTTATTGTACATTACAGAGTAGTTACGTCCCTCTTATAGATGTACCTAGTAATAGTTGAGTATAAACTAAGGTACCTACCGAGGGAGGCTAGGTACATATTTGCCAGATAGGCAATATAATTACAGCACAAGACGTTTCATGAGTGGCGTTCGGGATCTACGGGCTGCATTATACTCACGCTACCGCCTCGAGTGCCGTTGACTGTTAATTATCTAGTTATTAATCATACGCTTTCCATGTTCATGGTCATGAATACCATAGTCACACCCATTTCACGTTGATTAAAGTATTCACCTATTATGAAAGCAACATGATTCAGGGGTAAACCCCAGCTAAGATTGCAGACCTTTTTGATTAGCTACGTATAACTTGAAGTGGGTTCCGGGGAAATCTGACTGTAGTGTACCCGTGTCGGGTCCATTCTTTCGCCCGCATCTAGATTCCAGTGCCCACCTGCAAATGATTGTAGGTACCTACATTGGTAGGTATTACAGTAGTAGTAGTGGTGGCGGCGCAATGGCAAGCGAGCCAGCTGGTTCAAGAACTCTCCACTATCTAGATATATAGTTGTAATGGAAGGCGCGCGAGTGCGCGACCCACTCCCTCGCCCACCCATCTGTCAATTCTGGCTCGTCTGGTTCGTCTGAGTGGTCTTAGGCTTGGCGCAATCGTCGTTACCTACAGTAGTACCTACTCTAGTTACCTAGATACCTACTCTAAGGTTCGTGGTCCATCCCATTTAGGTTGACCATTCAGTGCCACCAACTCTAGCGTACCTACCAACCTGGCAGGCATGCGTCTTTAAACTAATCCACTATTAATGCAGCCTTCATTTCCAGCTTTCTCTCTGGTCAACGCCCACTCCTCCTTCACCACCTTCACCACCCTCACCAGCTTGCTCACCTTGCCGACAAGTATCGAATCCCTCAAAACACCAACGCCTGCGATCACAGACCCGTCGTCGTATACCACCAGACCATTCTCTTGCTCAAGCCGAGCATCAACCATCAAAGCCTCAGTCACCATTCCCTCTGCAGATTCACCTTATTACCGCGACTCCAACGTACGATCACCGACCCCTTTTTCACGGGTTCCTTGACACCACACCGAATACCTCTACAGCCTTGCAAAATGCCGCTCTGTGGGTTAGGAGGCTCTAAGACAGTACAGCGCAAGCTGGTACTTCTGTAGGTTTCCCAACTCCTCTTGCGCCTCAACAGAGCTCTCAGCTTACTAACATGTCATTCTAGTGGTGATGGTGCATGCGGAAAAACATCCCTGTTGAACGTCTTCACAAGAGGATACTTCCCGACAGTCTACGAGCCTACGGTTTTTGAAAACTATGTTCACGGTAAGTTCCCTCTTTTGTACTATTCTTTTCTCACCTTATCCCTGTACTATCCCATATCCATACTGTACACTCTTTTGCTACGTTACTATGGGTTGCGCGTATTGTCTTCATGATAGACAGCTGACCGGATTGCAGATATCTTCGTCGATAACGTGCACATCGAACTGTCACTATGGGATACAGCAGGACAAGAAGAATTCGACCGTTTAAGGAGTCTTTCTTATGACAATACCGATGTTGTTGTGCTCTGTTTCAGTGTTGACAGCAAAGACTCACTAGAGAACGTCGAGAGCAAATGGATTGGGGAAATCCAAGAGAACTGCCCTGGTGTAAAACTGGTCCTCGTAGCACTCAAGTGCGATCTGCGAGAGAACGGTGAAGAGGAGGAGGAGGGTGGTGCTACCGACGGTGCACAGCGCGAAAAGAAGCCTATGATCGAGTACAACCAGGGTCTTGACGTCGCAAGGCGGATCAAAGCCATGCGATACCTCGAGTGCTCTGCGATGAGGAATCGAGGTGTAAATGAAGCATTCACAGAGGCTGCCCGAGTTGCACTAAGTGTAAAACCAAGCGGCGAAGAAGAGTCCAAGTGCGTCATCATGTAAAAGGATCATCACCTAACTCGCCTCTGAGTACTGGCAATACACGATACCATGATCTCGAGTCATACGAAAACTACGGAACCAAAACATGGGTAGTTCGACTAGGTATCCCTTGCCCATGTTTTAATGCGCCACGCAAGCTTTCACCCCTTGCAGTAAAGAGGCCCAAGCTTTGATGCCAAAAAAAAAAACCTTTTGCCTTGTTTACACCACATTCAACCCGCCCTTCTTGTACATATTTTTCGCCCCGTTTGGTGTCTCGCACATACACCTACACTTACGTCAATTTTGTTTTATTTACTCCTTTAATCAGACTGGGATGGGTCCCTCGGATTGGTACTTGAAGGCAACGGAATCTTCTCATTGCGCATGTTATAGCTACGCATAGACTTTCAACTTTGATCAGGGAAATGACCGCAAGACCGGCTTGCGAAGGCGACAGCTTGCCCTACACTCCCTCTACCTCTTTCTTTTGTTGTATATCGTGCTGTTGTTCACGCTCATCACTCAGCAAGCAAGATAGGGGAGCAACATAGATGTACTAGTTTAAACGTCAACACGTCGTCACGTCATTGTTTACTTCTGTCTGGCACTGTGATACAGCTATTAAAACATGTAGCTTGGTATTTATGGCGTAAAAGAAGTTTAAAAGCCAAAACACCTTAAACCCTAATTCAAAACAACCGCCTCAAAATCCTCAAACCCAATACATAATTGATTGGAATTGGCTATTTTCTTCCTCGACAAACTGTGTAGTAAGTATCATAGGTATAAGAAAAGGGGGGTGTATAAAAAAGGTACCATGATGATGTAGTTTGGTATTCACACCTTGCCCTTCCACTTTTCAAACATACTTAGCAGATGTATGGTTTTCTTTCCCTCTGGAGGATAGCCTAGTATTATATTTGTATTCAGCAAATATAACCAATGCACTACAGAAGGAACCCAGGAATGCGTAGTATAGAGCAATTGGCTCTATCACATTTGAATAACTACAACAACCAATTACAGAGTACGTACCCCCAGCTAACGCCAGCATAGAAACAATTAATTTCTTGCATACGGTCATTACTATGAGACCACCCACTACCCACAATATCTCTAGAACCGGTTCTCATTTGAGTTGCATAATAACCAATTGCCCAACCAGATCCTCCGAATCCAGTAATCTATTTATTCGAGGGTTGAAATCGGGGTGGTTGAACGAGCGCGGAATAAAGCTCTCTGACTTAAACCTCGACAGGTGAGTTAACCTGGTGAAATGAGATATGCCAGTTATTTATTCCCTCTACCGCAAGCACTTTTGATAGCAGGACTCAGCTATCACATTAAGGATAAAACATTTTATTTCGCAATCTGGCTGTCGACCACGAAAGTTCATAGAAATGAAGACCTAGGTATATACGAAGGTATAGAATCATGGCTCAGTAAATCCAATCTCATTACTACGTACCCCCTCATGACCCCTCATGAACTCCTCTAACTGCTGCTTCGCCCTGGTATATCCAAACCTCAAACCGCCTGCTCATCTATTGTACTACGAGAAAGAGAGGAAGAATGGCCGCTAAAAGGTCAAGGTGGAGTGTTGCGCCATTGAACACGAATGAATGTTGAGTGTCACGACTAACATCTACAATCCAACATACGTGAGTGCAAGGAAGGCACTGAACTCCGGATAGGGGGGTTGGCGCGTCATTTAGGCTCGGTGGTGTTCCTTGACTGAGATGCGACAAATCGGACGGCCCTGTGAGTGCAACACCCCAAATGGCTATACGAACGAGGAAGTGCAGGGGAGGAAGCATGAGAAAAGAGAGCAGATATCGTATATGGCACAGCCGAAGCCGAGAAACGCCGCTCACAGCCCACTATCAATCTGATCCGGCACGACCCTCTGCGTGAACGCGTCCCAGTCCCGACACGTCTGCGCCGCGTCCGCGGGCAGCGGCAGAGCCGGGATGTCGTCGGGGCGGAAGATCATCTGCGAGAAGAAGCCGGCGGACGCGTGCCAGGCGATGTGGCAGTGGAAGGGCCAGACGCCCGGGTTGCTGGTGTCCATCTGCACGACGACGTGGCCGAAGGCCTCGACCATCTGCACGTCGCGGCGCATCGGGTTCGAGGGCCGCACGATGTCCGTGCCGTTGTAGTTGCCCGGGCCGGCGGAGAGGATGTACATGTTGAGGCCGTGGGCGTGCATGGGGTGGTGGCTGGGGGGGGTGTTAGAGCTTGTGGTTGGAGTGGGTGAGGGAGGAAAGGGAGGGGAGGGAGTGGAGGCTTACGCGGGTGTTGGGTTGTTCACTATGATTCGGACTGACGTGTTGCTTCCGAAGTTGATCACGTTCATCTCGGGGTCGAACTGGAAGTCGTTGTTCTTGGCCTTCAGGAGCGTTGGCTCGTTGTAGTTCACCTTTGCCGCCACGCCCTAGATATCGTGTTAGCGAGTTCGACAACCACCGCCCGCCATGCATGTTCGAGCAGCACGGCGAGGAGAAAAGTGCGCGACTTACACCAAAGTTCCAGAGGAGATTCCCCGTGGCGTTCCTGAAAATAGCAATCTCCATCGTCTGCGTCCACGACGGCTCCGGCAGCGCAATCGGGTAATACGGCTCCGTGATCTCGAGATCGTCATTCGCGCACGTTCCCGGGTCCGGGACGTCCCACGGCGCGCTTGCGGGCGCGTGCGCCGTGTCCGCGCCGTCGTAGTAGACGGCGGCGAGCGCGAAGGGCTGCTTGGCGGACGAGCACGACGTGAGGTTGGCGCGCAGCCAGAAGGCGGAGCCGGGCGCCCCGCCGGCCTTGACGACGACGTCGACGCGCTGGCCGGCGCCGAGCGTGACCACCTGCGCGTCGTACGGCTGCACCTCGACGAAGTCGTTGGCGATCACCGTCATCGTGTGCTCGTCGATCGAGATGCGCTGCACGCCCTCCGAGCCAGCGTTCACGAGCCGCAGGCGGTGCGTCTTGCCCGTCTGGAAGTGGAACTTGGACAGCCCCGCGTTGTTGGTGCACTTGGCCGTGTCGCCGGCGTCGACGGTCGCGCAGTCGAAGGTCATGCGGCCGTTGATCAGGTTGTTGTCTGAGTACGTGCGGCCTTGGAAGCCGGGGGCCATTACTTCCTTTACGGTCGTGAAGTAGTCTTCGTGCCACCAATCTGGACGAGTGTAAGATACGTGATCACATGTAGGTCGCCAAGGTGGTTCAACTTACCATTTACCATGACCGGGCCCAGGTCGACATCATACTTGACATTTGTCGGGCCGTAGACAACCATGGGACCAAAGAGACCACCAGAGTATTGAGCAGAGTAATGAGAGTGATACCAGGAGCTACCATACAGCTCAGCGCGGAATTTGTATGTCTGGCTCTTACCAGGTGCTATGGGACACTGCGTTACACCGGGAACGCCATCCTCCCACGAGGTGTTGGTTTGTAGGAATCCATGCCAGTGGATAGCTGTGCCCTCCTGGGGCTCTTCCAAGATATTGTTGTGGACGTTGACCTCGATGTAGTCGCCCCAGTTCGCCTCTATTAAGGGGCCTGGGAATTGTCCGTTGACGAGGATCACGCTCTTTTCGTAGCCGTCTGGGGCTATCATACCACGACTAATGTTGAAGTCGTATCTGCGAACAACTTGGGTCTCCGGTGCCTCCGTATAGGGGTTACAGCTGCCAGATTTCAAGTTGCCCCATGGGACCGTCATCGAGCCCCTATAGCTACTACCGCTGTTCACCCATTGAGGAAGCGTTGGTGCTTTAAATGTCCCCCATAATGAGTTTCTGTCAGAGTTCCTAGTTAGGTACAGACGAATACGACAGATTCCCAAATCGAGTTCTACTTACCCATCTTGGGCTGAGGGTGATAGTGCCGCCACGAGGCAAGTGAATTGCTTCCAGTAATCCATATCAACCACGTAAATGAAGGAATGGCTACAAACGAGTACAAATATTAGACTTATAGCAAAAATGAAAACAAAAATGAATGAATGACGGCACGAATGCAAAAAAGAGCGAATGAATGGGTGAATACCCAGCTACAGATCCTAACGAGTGGAGGAGCAAATTGGCATTATGAGAGCAAGAGGAGCAGGGAGAAGCAGTACCAGAGGTTTTCCTTATAAAGCTTGACGTGTAGATCTAGGTAAACACGCTCCCGAGAGGCAATGCGTGTCCAGTCGTAAGTGTAAGGGGCTCCAGACTAAGACATTGATAGTCTGAGACTCAGGAGTACTATGTAGAATGTTAGCACGGTCATATCTCCAGCGCGTGGAAGGACGTGTGGCTTTTTCACTACCTATGCATTTCTACATGTGCCTATGCTATGTGCAATAGGAGTGCTCTTAACCCGGATAGTCGGACTCCCTTCTATCGCCAAACTCATACCAGTTCGTAATTCTGGAATATGGAACGTCCCGAAGGATTGACCCAGATCACTGCAGAACCCAGATTCCGGCACCATGGTGAGCATACTCAGGACAGATCGTGGACATCGAGATATCGGACTCGTGGTGGTGATTAGGATCTTCTCAGCAGCCACCCACAACAGCCGCGAGTGTGTCCTGCGGTCTTAGGTTGCGAGTAGCAGCAGGGGTGCATAGACAAAGTGCCGGATCTACGAGGTCTATCGAACGAACTATACGCCCCAGGTGGGTGTCGTTTTGTCTGATTAGTTGATCCAACAAACATACCGTCGGGGTTCGCTTTTGCAGGCCTTGACAGAAGCAATAACGGGCCTCGTGGTAAGACATGGACGCAGGAACATTCCTATGTCTAACTTGGCATACTAGCATATTGCGCGATCGCCATTGTTGACAGGAAGCACAGCACCGCGTATCACTTGTCAATGCGCTTGGTTCATGGGTGCTTTACACGATGCCGTTCGTTGTTGTTATGCTCGTAGCCACACGACCGAGCGGAGTGACTAAGTCGGTAGGGCATTTACCTTACCCTACCTATGCAGTCCCGAGCGCGTGGTGTAGGACGTGCATAAGAGCAGCGCCAAGCCAAATGCCGTAGAGCCTCTCCGCTGAATCCAATAGCGTGGCCTTAGACTTAGACCTCATGTGCCGTAAGGTGTGCAGCCTAGTCTTAGTCAACCACCTCTAGAACGACGAAAGCCCCACGTCGAAGCCCAGCAAGTGCCGGACTTCTACGCAGTACAACGAAAGAAACAAAAAATAACCACTCGGGGATTTTTTTGCATGCATGAATTATCTTGCCAGATGGCAGAGGTGAGGCGTGCCGCGGCAAGTGAGGGCCGGCAATTTGACCAGCGAAAAGCAAGGGGTCTCCGCCCGGTTTGTTTGCTTTTCCGCACGCCACGCACCTGGGCAAGGCCCTATTGTGCCGCCATGGTGCGCCGAAGCGTGGCTGGACGCTAATCATCTGCGCCGGCCGGAGATTTAATGCGCGTGTGGACAGTCGAGACTTGACTTGATGGGGATTTGCTGACTGACTTGAGTAAATACGAATGCAGGAAGAGGGGATCGAAATAGACCTATTTTGGGCGCGCGAAAAGCATCGTCATATCTCGGTGGAAAGGGTGGTGCTGCGAGGGTCGCTTACCCTTCTTTCAGCTCGGGCTGGCATATTCCATGTATATCACGAGGTCTGACGCGACTTCTAGGCGGCTCAGGCTTATTATCCGGAGTCTGTTTAGAGCGAATGACGAAATCTATATCATGCGAGGCGAGAATTTATCTAACTGAGCATACTGAAGTTGGGGGGTCTTTTTTTCTTAGTGTAGGTATGCTTGGATGGATGGTTTCATCTGACAGGCTCACCCGCGGTCTCGGATTTGGTCGGTGCAGCTCCTACATTGGGAAGGGGTTTTCTTGTTTGTCTTCTAAGTAGACACGATTTTCTTTTTCCCCTTTGATTCTCCTAATTAGGAAACCTCTGATACCTTGTACGTTGGTGAATCATGACGGGTCCAGGGTGTATTAGACAATTTGAAGTGCAACTTTGAAGACAGGTATTTAAACAGGACCGTAGAACACCGTGACTATCTTTTTGGTAATGGTGACAAGCGTAGCACTGTAATACTTGCTTCGGTATATACAGGCTCAGGATAACAAAAAGCTATCACTAGACGGAGTAAAATGCTTCGTCTTTGACTTGACCTCCGGGATTGAATCTTGCACCCAGTATAAAGAGTTGTACAATACTATTTTTATTACACAATGGTACATGGGCTGGATGGACCGCATGGTTTCCATGCTAAGCCTCCTTGTCGAGACTTATCTCTGGCCAGACCTATGGGCTTATTTCTCGCGGGGTCGGTAGGCTTGCTGTGCCGCCAGCATCACAGGTCGTCTTTGGGCTCGCGCAAAGGCCTCGACTGCGATCGGTGACGCATCAGTTCTTATAACACTCCCTACTCCCATGAAAAATCTTTTGTTTTTCATTGCCGTGGTTAGCCGGGGGTGTCCAACGTGGTTGTTCATATTCATATCGGTTCCTGCGCTCACCCGAATGTAGCTCCAGAGCCTGCCATGTACTGTCCGAGGGTCCGCATGATGCCATTCGTGCCGGCTCCATACCGGAAGATGTTGACCGTTCCTACACAGAAGGATCTCGAATTAGAAGAGGCGGCGGGAAACGGGCGAGGTCGGGGTCCGAACCGAATATGAAACCGATAATTACGCCAACAGCTACACAGCATGTGTCAATAATTGCATTCAGATACCCCTCCCCATTGTCTCATGTCGCCCAGGTTATTCCCAAACTTACTGCCTCCCATCAGAGCTCCCATTTTTACTGGATATCGTCGTCAGTCAAGGTCTGGTGGCGGTTGAGCGCCTCTCGCAAGATATCCCAAAATAGTCACATACACTTGTCGGTCACGGAAGGGCCTTGCGGTCCACGGTTCGCTGGCATCGGTGGCATTTTGGCTGATGATCTGCTCGTAGCAGCGGCAAATCGTGGTAAAAGGAGGCTTCGACTCGCGGTGGTGGTGATGGAGTGCCTATATAGGTGAAGTTGCCGCAGCGACGTGGGTGGTTCGATGGTTGCCGGTGGGTAGGGTAGGGTAGGGTAGGGTGATGTGATGCGACTGCGATGCGATTTTATGCATCTGATGATGATTGGAGCGTCCCCGGATCTTGGCGCGGCTTTCTCTGGGTCGATTTAGCCGGCCTACCCTATAGAAGCATAATGGCAGCCAATAAGAGCCGGGATGAGGAAATATCGGGGAGCTCTGCAATTACATAGCTGTGGCTTAGATGGGCGACTAGTCTGTATTTATAGTGGCAAATCCTTGCCATACTGCATTTGGGCATGGCCTTAAAACACTACAGTGGTGAATAGCATTCGTGGTTCAGTGGCTGTGCAGCCCCACATTCTCGTTCAGCGATGAATAGAATAGGAGGGCTCACGTGCGTCGTTGGAATACTGGGCTCTTCACTTTACCACGATGCCCAACATCGTATCCCTTGGAGTGTGACGAGGGAATTTGGGGATGATTCGAGCCCGAGACATTTCCTGCCCAAAAACCAGGTTTTTGGTAGTTGTATTGATGTCAAAAAGGGGAAAAGTTTGAAGGTTTCAACATTAAATACGGTTTAATGCATATGCAAATTAAACGCAGAGTCTAGGGAGGGCGCACGGACGACAGTGAAACGATCCAATAGGACGAGGCTCTTCTCGACAGTCGCTTTGGCACTAAACCGTTCCTAGTAAGGGCGCTTAGCAACGTCGTCGGAATGATTTCTGAACAACCACCTTCCTCCTCTCCAGTAAGGCCTGCTGCACTTACTTACCACAGCCCTAGCATCGCGACGCGACGGCACATTACCATTCCGACAGCCCTATCCGGCCGTATATACCCTCTAGACCAATTGCCCGGTGTGTTTTCCGCCTTTTCCGACGATTGCAACCGCCTGCTTGATGCTTTTTGGGCCCGCAATCGCAATCGCCATCCACGAACCTGGCCTGTTCCTGTTCCTGTTCCTGTTCCTGTTCCTGTTCTGCACACGCCCAGAGAGAACCCTCGACCCCCTTTCGCTCATCTCTGCATCTGCTCAACCCAGGCCTTCCTGCGCGCCCGACCCTGGCCTGACTGACTGACGTCTGATCGCCTGTCCCGGCGCTCGACACGTCCTGCATGCCACACGCCGACCTGCTATCGTCGCTGAAAGGGTAGAGCGATAGAGCGAGCGAGCGAGCGGACAGAGATAGCCGCGACCCTGACCCTGACCCGATCTCGCCATCTCCCGATCTGTACATACGCCTGCCGCAGCTTCTACGTCACCATCGTCCATCATTTTCTAACCCTCTCCCCTTTCTTTCCCCTGTCGTCACCAGCTCCGGCGCCAGATTCCCTCATGACGGCCGTCGCAAGCCCGCCCACGTTCACCCAGCACAACAGGCCAAACTGGGGCATGAACGGGATGAACGGTGGCCACGCCGGCCAAATTATGAACCCTGATGAACTCAACCGCGTGCTCATGCCACGGAAAAGCCTGCAGAGAAATAACTCGTCGTCCTCGATAGCATCCACTTCGTCTACATCCTCTACCTCCACTGTTGCGACCTCCAACTCGCAGTCCAACGGCACTCCCGTGGCGCCCTCTGGAGATGCTGGCTCCCGGTCTAATGCTGCTCCGGCCGCACAACGCAAACGTCCTCAGCCCAAGTCCTCCTGGCCAAATCCAAAATCCGATCCTCAGGCCGATTTCGTTCGGATGGCGGCTGGCCGGCCACAATTGATGAACGGGCTTAATGGTTCTGGACCTTTGCACGCAGCGCCGTCTATTGTCCCCTCCCAAGGCCAGATGGCCTCCCAGCAGTCCATGTCCCGACCGATGGTTGAATCACTACCTACTGGCACTACGCCGGTTCTATATCTCTTATCGTTAAACGGTACCTTTGAACGCAAGACGATATCTGTCCCGGTATTCCCTGAGACCCTAAGGATTGGGCGTCAAACGAATGCGAAGACAGTGCCGACCCCGGTTAACGGTTTTTTTGATAGCAAAGTTCTTTCTCGCCAACACGCCGAGATATGGTCTGATCGCCAGGGGAAGATATTTATTCGGGATGTGAAGTCGTCCAACGGCACATTTGTGAATGGCACACGATTGTCGCCCGAGAACCGAGATTCCGATCCACATGAATTACAAACAGGGGACCATTTAGAGCTTGGTATTGATATCGTTAGTGAAGACCAAAAGACGGTTGTTCATCACAAAGTCGCTGCTAAAGTCGAGCACGCTGGATATTACAACGCTGCGAATAATCTTCTCGATGTCAACTTTGGAGATCTCGATCCTACCAATGGCCCCATGATGATGATGGGGCCTCAAAACGCTGTACCTCTACGTCAACGAAACGGAAGCCAGTCATCAGTGTCTAACAATGGACGTATGGTTCAAGGAGCGCCAATGGTGGGACCCCAGACGAACGGGTTACCACACCAACGTGCGTTTTTCTTGTCCCCCATAAGCACAGAACAAATCGTGAAGAAGCTACAGGTATGTCCTACTTAGTCAACACGGAATTCTTTACAGGCCTATTAACGCGACGGACAGAACGAGATGCGAAACGCGCGTCTTCAGTCTCAAGACCTGGGAAGGACAGATCATTTTGTTCATGCCCTACTCGGTAAAGAAGACATCAAGGATATCGACCGGTCAGACATCCCTGAACCTACAAGGCCTATCGTTAATGGGGGTGGCTTGTCATTCAGATCAGACAACAAGACTAGATTTTCTGATCCGCCTGCCCCTCCCCCACAGCAGCCTCTCCCCGAAAAACCGGATATCCCGTCTTTGAAGCGAAGCATTACCGAACGAGCCAAATCACATGCTCAAAACATTTCTCCTATTCGCCATGACGGCAATGGGAGCCAGATCCTACAGCTAACAGAAGCGCTGAGCAACGCTAAGAAGGAGATAGAATCTCAAACCTCGCGTATGCGAGATTTGGAGGAAATGCTTCACCGAGAACGACAAGCACGAGAGCTCGCAGAGGAGTTAGCCAGGCGACTAGAAAAGAATCTAGAAGAAGCATCCTCCAGCATTGTAATTCCAACACCAGCAGAGTTAGAAGCCGAAGCAACGTCTCTTGATGCCACCTTCGAGCCGCCTAGCGACGAAAACAATTCTATCATCCCCATCGATATCCCTATGCCAGACGCTGATAAAGCTGCGGCTCCAGATGCCGAAGTCATCGAGGCATCAGCTACTCAATTACATGCACAACTAGAATCTTTGGTGCTTGAAATTACGGATCTCCGAAAAGAACTGGAAGTATTCAAGCAGCGAGCGGAGACGGCGGAATCTGAGAGAGATACTCAACGTATAACTTTGGCAGAGATGGCTCTGCAGATTCGACAAGACGCCGAAGCAAGAGAACTTGCCGAAAAGGAGACGCTCAATGAACAAGCCGAGGACGACGACGCCGCTAGTGATGGTGAAATCTTGATGAGTTCTAGGGCAGTAAAAAGACTATCATCAAGCTCAAGGCAAAGTCGGCGAATGTCCGGCGATTCTCTCGATCGCCCCAGCTTATCACAGTCTGCCACGATAACTCCAGTTACAGCACCCCCTAATGCCCTTTTACCCAATCAAGCGCTCGCAAACAGCATTCCATACGCATCAATGATAAGCGTTGTTTTAATCGGTATGGGTTTAATGGCTTATATAAACGGGTGGCAGCCTCAGCCCCAACTAGAGAGATGATGACACCTTCTCTACTGAAAATGCGAATACCAACACTCCAAGTTATCTTTGTCGGCGTCTTTTTTTGCTTCGAGGCATACTAAAGCGACATTCTTTTCCCTTTGTATCTATTCTATATGGCTAAAACCTCAGTTGTTAAAGCTGGGCGAGGTTCGAACCATTGTAACATGACGAGTTGAAAAGAGCTAAACGGTTCGAGTCGGATGAACTCGAACGTTGGTTTCTTGTATGATGGGGTTAGGATCCCAGGTGGAATATTCCTAGGCGCAGCATCGCACACGGCCTTTCATTTTTATTTTTATCTCAACATTAGGGAGCGTGTAATTCTTTTTATGAGCAGATGCGAATGAAGCCCGAAAAGCCGATCGAATTATGATCCATCAACCTTTTGCTCCTTACTTCTAAACCAGTTTGTGATGAAGGGTCCTTCGCTACATGAGCTCTTCTCTTATACGTGCTATCAGTGCTAAGAGTTCTAATCCTAGGTAGTCCGCCATTAAGGGGACAGATGATTCTATGGGGTGTGTATTGGCCTCATGAAGGCCCCTGCACTATTTTTTCTAGCACCCCGCGCTCCCGTCCCCCAGTGGCGATTAATGCCCCTTTAAGATTCATCGGTATCAAGCAGCTGTCAAGAAAAGTGCGAAACTATTGTCAAAACCACACACGCAATACGTCCATATCTATCCGCCCCTCCAGATTATGTGTAAGGCAGCACTATTGTCGGGCGTATGATGGGTCAGAATTAACTCCTTGCATGAGTTGGCGTTTAAGTATGACGTTCGTTTCACGAATAACCGTGTGGCCGAGTACCAAATCCTTGATTTTGTACCTTCAAATATGTATCTGATTCGCAGGTACTGAGGGCGAACCATCTCCACAGAAGCGCCATTCCTCAGCTCGTCCCCCTTGTACTCCTACAGGAGGAGTCCTGTGTTGTTTACTTAACTATCACGAGATGCCAATGTGCAACTCTTCTCTTTGAGTCAGGAGATCTGTCGAGCGAGCGTTGGTACACAACCCCCTTGCGTTTGGTACGTGTTTGCTTGCATTGTGGGTTACACCTTTCGATGGAAGAAATACATCACGTCCACCTGCCTCGTTAAAAAAAAGTACCGCCGAATAGGAGGGCTTCACGAGTTAAGCAACCAGTGTCGTACACCATCGCACCAAGAGAGATGCTTATGATTCGGCGACCTGTGTTCGCCCAGCCGCTTTGGCTAGGCTAATACTAGTTGATCTTTAGTTTTGAGGTGTATAAATGATGTCCATAGTGTTCATCTAACCCCTATCTCTCTTCACACGTGCACCATCAGTCCCTACCCACCTCAACCTCACACCTCCTACACACTACCATCATGGCGTCCTCAAGCACCCAAGCCGAGAGGGCCCGCATAACCAGGATGATCCAAGACAGCCGCGACATCTACGACATCTACGACGCCTGCCGCTCCTCCCCCGACCCCGCCCTCCTCGAGAGCCTCAGCAGCCTGCACTGGCCCAGCCACGAGCTCTTCGCCCAGTTCCTCCTCGCCCGCGCGGACGCCGCGGCGCCGCCGCCGCCGCACGTGTGCGTGCTGCGCAACTCGTCCGAGTGGCAGACCCCCATGGTCGCCACGCGCGCCGCGCTCCAGCACCTCGCCTCCCACGCGCCGCGCCTGCGGAACCGGAGACGGTATCCCGTGCTCGTGGCGCGCGCCGCGAGCCACGCGGTGGACTACGGGGAGTACTTGGCGTCGCTCGCGCGCGCCGTCGTCGCCGCCCTGCGCCCGCTGGCGCGGGAGCTAGAGGGCGTCTCGCCCGCCGACGGCGCGGAGGCGTGTCTGGAGGCGCTCGAGGGCGTGCGCGAGGTCCGGGGGGCCGGCAGCGGGGTGGGGGTGGCGCGGACGTTGTTCGTGGAGGGCGTCGACCGGGCGTGGGAGCGGAGCTCGGGGTACGAGCATACGTTTAGCTATCTGCGCGACTGCGACTCGCCTGCTGGGCGGCGGAGGCTGGAGGGCGAGTTCGCGGTTACGGAGGGGGATAGGGTGCAGAGGGGGATGGTGGAGCGGTTGGTGATGGCGGTGAATAGGCTTTTTGAGGGGGGGAGGGGGAAGGTTGTATATGTTGTTAGCGATGACTCGAGGGATAATTCGTATTTTGTTGGGAGGGGGGAGAGGGCGCCGTTTTTTGATATCGAGAGGATTTATCGCACTACTATCTAACTACGAAGATAGATAGTTATGAGACTCCCTATTAGTACTTATTATGGTGCCGCACTATTATTGTGAACGGTAGGTAGATGACATTGGTTTTACTCATGAACCATAGTGTTATACCTCATCTCTCTTGTTATGATCTTTTGATGGGTATAGTTGGTTGTCGTAATATCGACCGACTGCATAAGGCATACGTAGTTGTAGGCAGAAACGTTATATAATAGCCACGGCAACCTGTAGTGAAGCGATTCAAACCCGAAAAGTTCAAGCAAGTTATGCTACCAAATTTTGAAATAGAAACATTTGACTTCAATTGTCAAGCAGGTTTTGTATCTTCTACAGCCCTTCACATTTCACAGGTACAATCGTGTAAAGCAAGCAGACCCCTGTCTCCTATGTAGTTGATATTCCCTGTCGCCTTTAAGATTCGCTAGCATCTGAGGATGAGGTTTGCCACGCCTCAAACCCACCGGGAAACTTGTCAATAAGCTCCTGCATACCTTGAATGAGCCTAAGCGAGATCATGTAAGTTATTGGGAAATCCCTGATCGCCATACGATCGGCACACAAACGTGTAAGTTGCTTACATATTTCTATACCCACTTTCTTTCTCGTACAGAATCGAATCAAGGATATTGACTCGGCTAAGTATCGTAAGTGAAGTTGACTCTTAAATTTCTCGTTGTGGCCTCAAGGGGAGGACGAAAGCTTACATCGCGTACAAGGCGTTGCGGTCATCATAGTCGCCCTCTGGCTGTGACTTGGGGAAATGTTCATAGTAGCGCATTCGGTAGCTCTTATTTATTTCATTCCACGGTTGGCGCCAGACTCCAAGCTCATCTGGTCCTATTAGCCTTGGTTGGGTAGTCAGGTTTGAAAGCAATCTTACATTCATTATGAGCATAGAAAGATGCGGCGTCAAATATTATTGGCAGGCCGGTATTTCCATCCGTAGATGTATTGCCGTGCCATAAATCACCGTGGATGAGCGAGGGCTGAATGGATCGGCCACCAGTCTCCAATGGTCGAAGTAAGCGCGGGATGACTTTCTCGAAAAATGGAACCATCAGCGTCTTGATTTGTTCGTTAGGTCCCTAGAGGCGAGATTGTTAGCATATTGGAATGTCATCTTCAAGTCTTAGTCGAGTCAAGTGTGAACTGAGAACGGAAAAAGCGATCGATATCTAAATTGGCCGACCGCAGTCCCATTAGAGTGTAGCATGGGGTGAACTATACCCCAATACACTGACCTGAGCCTCTTGTTCGAGTTCGAATAACACTCGAGTCGTTCTCTTGAAGTATTCCTCCCAAGTTTCCGACCAGCCATGCTCGATGGGGGTGTTCCCATGAAAAGTCGTCACATCGAAACCAAATTTCCCGTTTGGAGACACACCAGCATGGTGCATGGCCGCGACTTTCGCTGGAAAGTTTTCAAGATCCGGAAGCGCGTTTGTCATGGGTCGGAAATCGCATAGAAAGAAGTGCACATCAGGTATGCTAGAATAAGTGCCCCATGAGATAGGTCTAGGAACGAAATCAGGCATGATGTCGTAAATCTTCATCATGCAATAAAACTCGCCCGACATCATCTTCTTGCCACGTTCACCAAACGATGTCTTTTTGAGTGTCAACTACAATTTCTAATCCGACCATATGAGAGTTCTCATACCTTAAGGAAATAAGTTTGATTAACCCCGCCCAGCTCTACATTGAGGCGAGCAGTGCGAGTCCAAAGGCTGGAGCCGTGACTGAGGATATTTGAAGCATTTGTCCCAGGGGGGAGCTCTGTCTGCAGTAAGCGCTCATATTCAAAACAGCCGCGTTTTAGGTGTCCATACTCGCCACCACTTCAGGATCTATTATCTGGATGGCTTCCACAGGGACATCGACTTCACCTTTATAGTCGGTATGTTCGTTTGCCATAATGAAAGCCACCTGGAAGGTTCGCGTATAGGGTGGGGGAGACACTGATCTTAGCTAACAAGCTGGTAAGTTGATGAACTTTGCGCGTGCTTCAAAGGCGGGGGCCGAAGTTGACAGCATGCTGGCCTGGGTAAATCTCGGAGACCTTAAACATAAAACGTGGTGAGCCCTGGGGTTGTGACATGTCATAGTACCATTTCAGCAAGGCTGACTAGCTGATTAGAGATTATTTAGACTGTTACCTCTTATCAAATTTCTGATTATTATGAACACAGTAGTGTTAGTAGATGTTAGTATGGAATCAAATTTAATAAGAGAGAGGGGAAAAAACGTACGGGAGACAATGGCTTGCAGATTGGTGGAAATATCTGCACCTATGTACTATATTCGTCGAAGTCAAGATATTCACACCAGCCACGAACTTCGGGCATGAGCACATGCAGTATGCAAGGTGCTTAGCTTGCTCAAGGGGCGGTCAAACAGGTGGCACCCTACTGTGCTAATAGGCCAAGTACTGATCTGCCTAGAGGACAGGGAGCATATTAATGGGATTAATGTGGGAGGTTAACCTACATCGCGCAAAATAGGGGTAAATAAAAATCGCTAACCCAGAGGGACCCGCTCCATAGATTCGATTAAACATATTTTGAGCAGAAGGATGTCTTTGCTAGCACACGATAACGTCACTCATGTATGTCTGTATATGATAATATCTAACCCCTATCACTTATCATTTCCGGTCTTGCTAGACAGCATGAGGAGAAAACTGATCACACGTCTACCGTAAATTGGCGAACGACATGGGCTGACCCGTATGCTACCATTGGCCCTATTGACTGAAACGTACTCCCCTGTTTATACTATCATATGCGTACTTATACATCGATTAGCATTCTAGGACGTTGAAACATGGCTCTCCAGGTAGCTCTGAAAATCACTAGGTATACCTCTTAACAAAACGTCCTCAGCTGTCGCATCGCTCTGCTCATGGCAAAAGAACTCGGCCACTCTCTCTTACAATCGGACCCTCCCGGCCTTGATCTCATCAAAATCCTTCTGCGCGAACGGCACATACGTCTTAGCTCCCGGCGGCAACCAGTACATCTGGTCCTCGCCCGACGCCTTGATGGCAGCGAGGTCGATCCCCTGCGCCCGCAGCGCCGTCTTCTGAAGCTTGTGCGTGCCGGTGTACTCGAGGCCCTTGGTGACCCTCACGAACAGCGGCACGGCGTACCGCGGGAGGCTCGCCAGGCAGTGCGCCGCGAGCGCGGCGAAGTCCATCTCGTTCCCGCCGCCCAGGACGTCGTCCGTGGGCACGAGGGCGACGCAGCCGGCCCGCCCGTCGGCGTTGGGCACCAGCACGCCGTAGACGTTGGCCTCGGCGACCTGCGCGAACTTGCCGACGACGTCGCTCACCTCGGACGTGGACACGTTCTCCGAGTGCCAGCGGAAGGTGTCCCCCAGGCGGTCGACGAAATACAGGCGGTTCTGGCTGTCGAGTCGGAGCAGGTCGCCGGATCGGAACCAGAGATCGCCCTTCTTGAACAAGTCTGATATGCGCCTCTTCACCGTCGCCGACTTATTGTTGAAGTACTGAGGCGTGCCCTTATCAGGGTCGTCTAGGTTCACTATGATGGGTCAGCGTTCGTTTTTTCGGCCTTATTTTGGTGTCGGATTACATACGGCGATTGACCAACTCGCCGGGCTCGTCCGCCTTCGCCTCGATGGCCCAGCCGTCCTTGCCCCGGATGACCTCCTGCGTGTCGGGGTCGACGCGGATGCGCCTCTCGTCGCGGTTTAGCATCCGCCACAGCGGGCCCCGCACGCCGAGCGCGCCGCTCGTGAAGGCGCCGCGGTTGCGGTTGAAGGCGGTGGTGATGCCGTCGCTGGCGGCGTACAGCTCGTTGACGCACTCGATGCCGAAACGCTCGCGGAAGCGCTCCCAGACGTCGGCTCGCATGCCGTTGCCCCACGCCATGCGCACCGCGTGCCCGCGGTCCAGGGGGCCCGGGGCCGCGTTCACGAGGTACCGGCACAGCTCGCCCACGTACTGGATGTGCGTCGTGCCCGACGCGTGGATCTCGGGCCAGAACGTCGCGTGGCTGAACTTGCGGCCGAGCACGAGCGTCGCGCCCGAGGAGAGCACCGGGAGCATGGCCAGGGCCAGGGCCGAGGCGTGGTACAGCGGCAGGCAGGTGTACATGCGGTCGCCGGGCTTCAGGGGCAGATACCCCGCGACGCCGCGGCCCAGGAGCAGGGCGCGCGAGCGGGGGAAGATGACGCCCTTGGGGAGCCCGGTGGTCCCGGAGGTGTACAGGAGGGCCCATATGCCCGCGGGGTCTATGCCTACCTGGCGTTCCTTGGGTAGTGGCGTGGTGTCTTTGAGCGTCTCTATGAAAGTCGGGGAGTAGTAGGTCACATCCACCCCTTCGTCCTTGAGCTTCGGTTCAACGGGTGCGACTAGTTTCTCCATCGCTCTATCTGTGATCAGGTAGCGTGATGAAGAAAGCTTGACGCTGTGCATCAGCGCATCTCCGGTGAGATTGTGATTGAGGAGCGCCGGTGTGGCGCCAATGGCCTCCAAAGCGAATATCAACATAAGATATTCGGGCGCATTGCCTCCATCTATCGCCACCACCTCGCCCTTCTTGATTCCCAGATCCTTGAGCAGCCAGTTCGCAACTGGCTGGAGGGCATTGTAGAATTCCGTATGAGTCCATTGACGGCCCTCAAATAGGAGGCATAGACCGTCGCCCTCCGGAGTACCCGCCCTGTCCTCGAGGACGTGGTAGATTAGTAACTTGTTCTCGCACGCCAGCTTTGCGAGATGTCGCATGCCGAGCGCCATGGACAGCTTCCTATTTCCCAGGCGGATGTCATTTCGGAGGAACAGCCGAGCATCCAAATACATGCCGGCTGCCAGGGCGCCCACAGCGGCGCCCGCCACGGTTGCCACTTTAGAGACATGTCAGCTTTCATGTCTCTCCACCGATCGCGCCACAAAACATGGAACTTACGCGACATGGCTGAGAGAGAGACGTGTAATTACACTACAATGTGGAATTGCGTAAATCACTGACCAGCAGGATGTCCTTGAACAATTACAGGACGATGGATTACAAGTCTTTGTTTGTTACATACGGCCGTCCTATGTCCTACAGAGCGCGAAACGGTGAAAGGGATGGTGGTTTTACCGATGCAGCCGAGGCATAAATGACTTGGATCAAGATCAACACATCTACAGAGTACCTACAGAGTACATATGTACCCCACACCCGAGGTAAGGTAAGATAGCAACAAATAACTCCGCACGTAACCTGGTAGTATGAGCTGTGGAGATCTTGGAGATGCCCCGGCTCCCCGGTTTCTGTCCGCCAATTCGTATGATGTATATATAAGCGTCATATCCGTCTGAGATGCTCTATCTAGACAACGTGCTGATGAAAAGTGATATGTCCCCTCAGCTTCTGGCTGGCTCTTTAAGATATGTGTAGGTACGGTACCGTGTATATGAAACATTTTTCTATTCTGTTAACTGTACATATGGTGTAAGGAGTGTTTATGGACGAGCCGATTTGGTTTAGCTCAGTCTATGGATTCTTGCTCCCCGTCCACATTCCCTGTCCTGCTCTCAGTGTGCCTAGATATTACCTAATCTACTGCTCTAACATCAATTGAGATACATACCGACAGGTGAAAAGATAAAAATTTATACGCCTTTCCAACCCCATTATTTATTTGCCGTTAAACTTGACCCAACTTGGCTCGCGGGTCATCCCGCTCGTTAGAGAAGCTCCGTTTGGACGGATAGGGACGGTGGGCCATTAGGACCACTAGTGACAAACACACAAACGCTTTAGCTTTTAGCTTTTAGCTATTTACTTCGTACGTTGTACTTAAAATCTTTTCATATAATTAATAAAATCAATTTTTAAAAGCTATTATATTTATAAAATATTAAATTTAAGCCTCTTTTAATAAGTCTAAAGCTTATATATAAAAAGCGCATATTAATTATATAAATAATGTAGTTAATATTAAATAGTTTATATAGCGCATTAAAAAAAGCTTATTAAATAATTTTTTAAATTAAAGCTAATAATTAATATAACAATAAAGTATATATATTAAATTTAATAATTAAAAGTTTTATTAATTTTTATATTTTATTAAATAATAAGCTATAAATATATAATTAACAAAATTGTTAAAATAGTAACTTTTATTATAATTATTTTTTATTTTTTTAATAATTTTTATTTATAAAAAAAAAACTTTATTATAAAAGCTTATAATAAAAACTTATAAATTTATTTAATTTTTAAATTTATATAAACTTTTTAATTAAAAAAGTTAAAAATGTTAATAATAGCAAAATTTATAAATATAAATGTTGATTTTTTTAATATATTAATTATTAAACTTATTACTTTTTAATAAATATTTTATTTAGTTATTAAATAATATTATAATATAACAATAAAACATTATAATATTTATTAAATAAAATTTATTAAATTTATTAAATAAATATATAAAACAATATATTTTAATTATAAATTAATATATATAAAAACAAATAAAACAATTAATAAATAATATAATAAACTAAAAAAGCTTAATATAATAATATAATAAATTTTTAAGTTTAAATATAAATAAAAATATAAAAATTTTATATATTTAATAATAACAAAGCTTATTAAAAACTTTATTAAATAAACTAATAAATAACTAAATAAAATTATTAAAATAAATATTAAAAATATTAATATTATTAAATTTTTTAAACTTATTATTAATTTTAAAAAAGCTGTTTAAATTATTTATTTTATTTAAACTATTAAATTTTAAAATGTTTATAATATTAAAATTATTAGTAATATATTAAGCTATTATATTATAACTTTTAAGTTATATTATAAAGTAATAATTTTAAACGTTATAAAAACTAATAAAAAGTTTATAAAAAAAAAGCATTTTTTATATTTAAAAAAAAATAAAATAAAAATAAATTTATTAATTAAAAGCGATAAAATTATTAAAAACAGTTTTGTTAAAAAAAAAAAGCAAAAATATTATAACAACTTTAAATAAAATAAATAACAAAAAAATATTTAAAAAAGTTTACAAAATAATTTCTACAAATATTTTAAAACAAATATTTATATAAAAAACTTAAAAAAATTTTTTAATATTATTAATTATATAATATATTATAAATATTATTTAATAATTAAATATTAGTTTATATTTTTTAAAAATAAATTTAATAATTAAATTTTAAATATAACTATTAAAAAAATTGTTAAATTATAATTAAATATTAACAAAATAATAAAATAAGCAATAAAATATATAAAATAATAACATAAAAAAAAAAAGCTTAAAAAAAACAAGCTTAAAGTTATAAAAAAAAAAATTAACTTTTAAAGCTTTTAATAATTTAAATTAAAAACATTTTTAATTTATAAAAAAAAAACTTGTTAATTTATTTATTAAAAAACTTAATTATAATAAATTTAAAAACTTTTTTATATATTTTTAATATATTAAATTATTTTTTAAATTTAAAAAAAACTAACTTTAAAAATATAATAATAATAAAAAATAATATAATTTATATATATAGTTATAAAAAAATTAATATAAAAATTTATAGTTTAAAAAAATATATTATATATAAATTATATAATATAATTTATTATTTAAAAATAGTTATAAATTTAATATTATTATAAGTTTTAAACTATATAAAAATTTATTAAAAAAATAAATTTAAATTTGATTTTTTAAAATATTGCTAAAAATTATTTTTATACTTTTTAATATATATATATAATTAATATATAATAAAATATTTTTTAATATAATTTATAATATATATTTTTTATATATAAAAAAATTAAAAACTAAAATAAAGTTATATTATTAATATTAATAGTTTAAATATTTAAATTTTAAACTATTAAAATAATTATTAATTTATATTAAAAAAATAATAATTATATTATATTTTAATAATAAAATTTATATTATTGATTATATAATTTGTAATAAAATAAAAATATATTGTAAAATAATATAAAAAACTTTATTTAAAAGTTATAAAAATAAATATATATTTAGCTATTAATTTTTATAAATATAATAAATTTAATTAAAAAAAACATTTTTAAAAAATAATATTAATAATTAATTACTATTTAAATTATATATAAAATTATTATATAAATAATAAATTTGCTAATATTATATAAATAATTTTTAAAAATTATATTAAATATATAAACTATTACTTTAATATTAAAATAAAAATTATTAAATATAATAGCAAGTTTATTAACTTAAAATAAAAAACTACTTATTTTAATAAATCAATTATTAAAAAATATAATATTATTT